>CM038231.1:84539652-84643903 GCA_021442155.1 Cymbidium sinense | reverse complement strand
TTCAATGTGTTTAGAAAATTTTGAAATGATTGTTGATTTTGAATTTTTGAATTTGGAAACTTCACTTTGCAAATTTGATTATGCTAAATTAAAATCCAAATGTATGTTTAAAAAATTTTGTTGGATTTTATATTTGGAGACTTTACTTAACAAATTTGGGTATGTTAAATGAAGTTCCAAAATGTGTTTAGAATTTTGAAAATTTTGGATTTTGATTTTGGAAACCTTACTAGACAAATTTGTGTTAAATGAAGTTCCAAAGTGTGTTTAGAATTTTGAAAAAAAATTGGATTTTGATTTTGGAAACCTTACTTGACAACTTTCTATATGCTAAATGAAGCTCCAAAATGTGTGTAGAATTTTGAAAATTTTTGGATTTTGATTTTGGAAACCTTACTTAATAAATTTGTGAATGTTAAATGAAGTTCCAAAAATGTGTTTAGAATTTTTAAAACATTTTGGATTTTAATTTTGGAAACCTTACTTAACAACTTTTTGTATATTAAATGAAGTTCCAAAATCTATTTTGAATTTTAAAAATTTTGGATTTTGATTTTGGAAACTTTACTTAAAAAATTTGTGTATGTTAAATGAAGTTCCAAAATTTTTTAGATTTGAAAAAAAATTTGATTTTGATTTTGGAAACCTTACTTAAACCATTTGTGTATGTTAAATGAAGTTCCAAAATGTGTTTAGAATTTTGAAAAAATTTTGGATTTTGAAACTTTACTTAGCAAATTTGATTATGCTAAGTGAAATTCCAAATATGTGTTTGAAATTTTTTTGAAATATGATTGTTGATTTTAATTTTGAAAAGAGGACGAGGACCTCCATTCAACAAATTTTAAGTATGTAGAATGGAGATTGATTTTATTTTTGAAATGTAAAATTTTTTGTGTGTGATTGTTGCTTTTGAAAGATAGGAATTCCAACTTAAAATATATGAGATTTGTTTAAATAGGATTTCTAAATGATATTTTATTTTTTTTAGTTGAATGAAATCTTCATTTAATAAATTTAAGTTTATTAAATGAAGATGTTCATGTGTGCTTTTGAAAATTTTGATTTTTTTTAAATGAACTTTCCATTCAATAAGTGTGAATGTATTGAATAGAAGAGTTCATGTGTGCTTTTGAAAAGTTTTATAATTATGATTGTGAATTTTGAAAAGGATGATGGTTTATTTTATTTTAAAATGATATCTTCATCAAAGTGAATTAAAAAAGAAGATACTCATTTATGCTTTAGAAAATGTTATTAGTTTTATTTTTAAAATCCTTACATGTAATAATTATGTGAATTGTTAAATGAGGGTGAAGAAATTTTGTGGAAAATATTTTATTAAGTGCATTTTGAAAAGGTGTTTTGAAAAGCAAAGCTCTTTATGGAAGTTTTATTATTTTAGATGAACATTTCCTTATCATGAAGATGATAAGGAGGAAGTCTTAAAGAAGTTTCTTTTATTTTAGATCTTTTCATTTTACCCATTGGAGGAATCTAATAGATGTTTTAACACTAACAAAGAGTGCGATCCTAAAACCTAAAGATGTTGGCTAACTCAACTCAAGAATGAAATGAGCTAAGTGCCGATGGAAAGAAGGATAGTCTTGGATTCATACCAAAGTACAAACCCACTATCGATACTCAAAAACAACAATCATTTACCAAAGACGGAGAGAGGAACCATCCCCAACAGAGTCGCCAAAAAAATTTGTGGAGAAAAATTCCCACACTATTAGAATCGCCTTCAAATATGTTGGAAAGGAGAGGAAATTATATATATATGGAAATTCATCTTGGTAAGACATCACGCAAATTTACATATGTACTTATTCAGGTGGTCAGATACGTCATCAAGGAAATAGTGTACTATCTCGAAAGATAGAAGTCACTACCCTTTAATGGAACCAATCACCTCAATAAGGACTCTTAAGGATGCTCGGTCTGCATATGTACTAGAGATTCTTCCCCTACTTTACATGGAAAAGTAAAGTAGAGTTTATTTTAAACTGAGTTTGTTAAGTTCCCTACAGGGGCAAGCCCTCATAGTTAATTACATCTTAAGGGACAGAATCCCATAAGAAAACTCTCGTTTAAGGTAAATGATCATTGTCTCTGAAGATTTCAATAAGAAGGACTATCAATCGATTGATTTATTTTTGAAGATCAAGTGGGATTGATCAAAAGAGGAAGTTATTATCGAAACTAAAATGGGAATAAGTAGGAGATGCTCATGATGCTAGGAAACCTAGCGAGCATATCAAACTATCCTAAAATTGGGCTTTACATTTCAGAAATTGATTTAGTTTGTTCGACTTGTATTTTTCATTAGAAATTTTGGACTTAATATTCCTTAACACAAGATTAAGGAAATGCCTAAGAGGTGAAGAATTATGCTTGTCGCTCACAAAGGGGAAAAGCAACCTCAGAACCTAAATCTAGGGAGCTCCGGTGAGGGCCAGAATTACAACCTAAATCTAAGGCGAAAATGGGAAATTGGTTTGCCTACACAAAAGATGAAAACCACCACTTAGGGGTTCGCCAACTAACTCCTTCTATGATTTTAAATACATGTAGGCAAGTCTTTATGCTTATGCAAGATAGCTAGGCTATTTTTATCTAGAAAAAAACTAAGTCCTTAAACTCACTCCCTAAAGAGACTAGATCATGTAAAGGGACATGATTCAAATGACTAAATCCAATGCATTTCAAATTTCATTTTATTATCATTTTTGGACAATCAATTTTGACTCAGGATAATAGGATTTTTTATGACTAATGCATGAGAAAGTAGATTATTGGCCAAAATCAGTGAGAAGTTTAGGAGGTGAGTTTCCTCCATGGCCCTCAAAGGTCAAGCCGGGTTCTCTAACAAAGGAGGAAGCCTCCAATCAAGAATGAAACAAGATGCATTTGTGCATGATATTATAAAGAAAAGAGCTAATCCAGCTAAGGGGTTGCTAATTCTTTTATCTTGATTTTAATCCTAAGCTTTAGGTAAGGTTATGAGTTGTTTAGTTTTAGTTTGAATTTTTAAGTTGGGTAAAAAATTTATTTTTTCTTAAAGAGCCTAATCCACATCCAGGCCATACATAAAGCAAGGAAGAAATTAGGAAAAGTATGCCACTTAATTTGCAAGTTAAACAAATATGAATCAATTTATAAAACTAGCACAAAAAAGAGTAAATGGTCATTTGTGGTCGGGCACCACCACACAAACCAAAAAATATCAAATATGGGTAGCCGAGCTCTACCCTTATACAACCTGGATTACAAATGAATTAAAATACAATTTAAGCAAATGAATTCATTGTTATGGGGGTCTTCAAGCTTTATTCTTCTTTCTTCATTCTTTCTTTCTTCTTTGGATCTTCTTTTGGGTGGTTGAATGGTAGATACTCCAAGGCTTCACATGGTACATAAGATAGGATCTTATGACCAGTGTTCATCTTAATCTCCCATAACAAATTATTCCAAAATTCTAAATATACAAATTTTTACATAAAAAGGAAAAGCATAAATCTAACTAACACCTACAAATAAAGGTTAGTCAAATCACACCAAACAAATCCCAAGCATGTATATTGGACATATCACCCTACACATGGGTGACTAAGTTCACCTGGTTTATGGATTATGCTAAGGGGTATATGCACCTGCAAGCAAGAAGCATTTATATTTTTATTTATGATAGCGTCCCTTTAGCACAATCCCCTACAGAAAAGAATAGTTAGACTAAGCATGTCCTACCATTCATTCTATGAGCATACACCCTAACATCTAGTCTAAAACATTCATCACAAAATAAAACATAACATCAAGCCATGCTCCGACCTAACCTAAAGCTAGAAGTGGTGACTTAGGCTAATGTGTGTGCTTTTAAGGTTTGTGTGGTATGCTTAGCTTTGGACTTTAGGTTTGATTTTTCTAAGTATGAAGAACATGTTCAACTTAGATGAGGGTTTCTTTATGTTTTTTAGTGACTTTGGGTTGTTTTTATTTCATGTTTTAATTTGGTTTAAGTGAAACCTACAATTAATTACTAAGTTATAAAGAGAGGGAAAGAGAAAAGAACTTCTCTTTCCTTCCCTAATCCTTTAGTAATTTCTAAGGTAAGTTCACATTTTAATTTCATTTAGGTGATTATTTTAATTAAATATTTTAATTAATTCGAAGTTTAGACAAACTCTAAACAAACCTATCCAAAAAGAAAGGCATTTTAATATTAAGAAAAGTAAATCAAAATTTACATAACATACATTACTTCAATTCTTTCCCAACATATATAACATGCAAATGGATGGACCCTATGCATATTTATACATACAAATAAAGATAATTAACACACTTTATGATGCATGCTAAGTAATTCATTTAAGAAAATATAGAAGATTTAGATGCATGATTTTTCTTATTTAGAAAAGGTTTTCCTTATCCGAAATTCCACGTAGATGCATGAAAGTAAGAAAGGCATAAGTGAGTGCAGCGTCATTGTTAACTCGAGGTGTAAGGTACAAGACCTACTTATGGCTACTTAAAGCCTCGTAACCTCGGGGTTGTCCAAACTAATATACCACTTTCCTTAAGTACTAACATACATATAAAGGAAATGAAATGGAAAAAGAATATGAAAAAGCTGTTTAGTAGTTTCATTTTTGTTTATGCAATTTATTCATACAAGTGTAGGAAATCCTTCTTAGGTGATGGCATAGGGATGAATAAGGTATAGAATTAAGTGAGTGTTGGGTCCTTTTCAAATGGACCCTACATCTTACTAACCCTTATTCAAAACTATGCTAACATAAGAAAGGAAGGAAATGCTACACTAAACATGACTTTATAACTCATCACATGCAAGGTAATAATTAAGATATGAATAACACACTTTCAGATTTGATGTTTCATTTATAGGTTTTGATAATACTTTAGATTTAGTAGGGATAATAGCCACTCATATTTTACTTTAGGCAACACATGCACATTTGACATAAGTAAACAATTTCATTTTAAAACTTTGTAAACATGAAATCATGGATGCATAAATCACATGGAATGGAATTTAACATGTTGGGAAAGATATAAAGCAATGTAATCATATAAACAAACTCATTTTACTTAATTCCCAAAGTCATTCTTAAAGAATAAGAAAACTTAGAATAAATCAAAATGAATTTCAAAATAATTTTTTGTTTGTTTGAAGTTTGATTTAATTTTGAAAAGATGAGATGCGTTTGCTATTCCTAACCTATTCCCACATGTATTTTATATTTTTATTTAACTATCACATAATTAAATCCATTTTTAAGTGTTGATTAGGTTAAGGTATGCATTAAGTGGCTTAATTAACCCTTACCTACACCACCTTAGAAAAATTAACTAAGTAATTATCCAATGAGATGACATAAAACCCACAAGGTATGTAAATTTGCAATGCACCTAGTAATGAAAATGACTAATGTAATTTTAATCATAATTAAAAGTTAATTAAGCTAAGGGGTTTTAGCTTAACTACTTTTAAAACACCCCTTCACACTCATGAAAGGGATTTTAATTTCCTTAATTAGACTTAGGTTATTGAACACCTAAGAATCTACCCAAGGTAGATTAATTAATTTATGGTGATTTTTAGAATTTTTGAAAATTGTTTAAAGGGATAATTAATGAATTAACCCTTAATTAAGAAGGGATTAAGGAAAGAAAAGGAGGTTTAGGGAATAGCTTAGAGTAAATACCCCAAAATTATTCCCTAAAACCCCTATTCACTGGATCTGACCTTAATACAACTTAGTCATAGAAAAAATCCACTAATTACACCTTAATTACCCTTAATCACATGAAGAGGGTAATTAGGGAATGATACCCTAATCAAGGCCTCAATAAATCTCAAGAAAATTAGGAGTGGTAGAGGACATCCCCTAAAATGAACCCTAGAAGTTTGAGATTAATTGGTGACTTATTTAGGGAATAATTAACTAATTAAAATTCCCAAATAAATAAAAATTCAGAGAAAAAGGAAAATCAAAATACATTGAAAACATTTTTAAAAAATTTTAGATGGAATTATTTATCCATTGAATTTTTTCTCATATTTTTTTGATTTTTCTAGGTTGAGTTATGATTTTTTGAAGGTTCTGAATTAATTAGAAATTAAGAATAATCCCTTTTAGCCTAAGTGGTCGAAAAATCACTAACCTCGCCAGAGGTGATCACTGGAGCTTAGGATGATGAGGTAGCTCTAAAGGAGATGAATCTGCTGAAGTTCCTAGCTCAGATTGAGTGAGCTCATGGACCAACTCCTCTTCACTCCCCTTGCGGCTTTGATTGAATTGATATTCCCCTTGCCTCTAGAACTCAATTGAAAGGGTGGGCAGGCTCGAATTGATCCTCTGAGGATGAGTGTAGGAGGAATTTGGATGAGAATGAGTGTAGAAGATGTTTGCTCCTCAATGGACCTCCCTATTTTGCACTGCAAAATCAAAGAATGGGAATTCTCAATCTTCTTTAAGAACCTTTGGAAAGCTCTGTGAAGGTTTCTTAAGCTTCCTAGGTTCCAATCGATCAAGTGGCAATGAAAATTTCAATGGATTAGGGGGAGTATATCTCCCCCTATGGCAATCGGACAGCCGATAATGGGCTTGCTGTTTTGATCAATTGACCTCATAGGATGGGTTGTTTTAGTTGTAGAGTGTGCATTTGGCTGTAAGAGTGGAAGGCTAACTCCCATGTGCATCCAATTAAGCTTTGGGGGGAGTTTGAAATTTCAATTTGGCCATGGGTGGTCGGTTTGGTCCATGGGCCAAATGGGTTGTCCCAAACCCTTGTTGGTACACCACTCATCACTAAGTCCTCTTGAGGTTTTAGGAGAGCCTCAAGTGATTGTGATGAGTGCATGACCAAAATACCCATGTGCAAGGCCAAAATTTGTTCTATGGCCAAGGGCTATAATAATCATTTTACTACTTTTTTTAATTTGGATATGTTTGGTATGTTAAGAAAATAGTTTGGGCATGTTTCAATGGATTTGGAACCCATTTGATATGGTTTAGCTAATGTTGCCCATTTAGGTCAAAATGGGTCAACTTGGGTAAAGTTGACCAATAGGTCAAATTGGGTCAAACCAAGGGTTCAAGTTCATATGACCATTTGAAATGTTTTGGTGCCTTTGGTTTGGTTCGATTTGGTATAGATTTGGTTTTGGCTCATATGACTCATTTAGGTCAAATGGGTGAAGTTGACCAATTTGTCCCATTTGACATATTTGGGATTAGGTCAAGGGTAGGTTTAGGTTTTGTTAGTCATATGAAGTAGATTGGTATCTTTGTTTCCAATCAATTTGAGTTATGTTCAATTTGTCTCAACATGACCCCTTTAGTCATGTTGGGTCTAAGGTCAATTGGGCTAGGTTGGGTTAGTTGGCTAATTGAGACTTTGGTCAAGTTTCACAAGTGATTTGGAATGGACTTGACCCATTGGTTTCAATCAATTTGGCTTAGATCAAGTTTTGACACATTTTGTCCCTTTAGGTCAAAATTGGTCAACTTGTGTCAAGTGGGCCAAATGGGTTAGGTTAGGCTCAAATGTTGCTTGGTCAAGTTCAAACATAAGTCATCAGTGAACTTGGATCAATGGTTTCAATCAATTTGGCCTATGATGGATTTTGGCTATGTTAAATTTTATTTTAGGTTAAGTGTTGACTTGGTCAACCCTTAGGTTTGACTTGGTTTGACCTAATTTGATTGACTGATCATCCCATGATGATTGTTGATCATGATGAGAGGTATATGAGTTTGGTTCAATCCAATTTGGTTAGGATCAAAAGTTTGCTCATTAGGGTACTTTAAGTCATTTTGGGTCAAGTGAGCCTAAGTGGGTCAAATGGCTTGTTCAAAGCTTGATTTGAATTTGATTGATCTTTTATAGGGGCTCATGATTGAAATATAAATCCATTTACAAGTGATTTGAAGTCAAATGGATTTTGATCCATTTAAAAATCTCCTATTCAAAGGATGAATAAGAAGGAGTTTTGGGATTGATTTTTGATTTGGGTTTTGATTGAAGGATTGAGGTTTGGATTTAGATATGAGTTCATGATTGTAGGATTGATTGAACCATGAGAGAAAATCAAAAGTTTGGTTTGATTTGAATTGATTTTGGCTTGAAAGGCTTAGATTTGATTTTGAGTGGTTTGAGTTTGAGTTTTGAAATTGCTTTTGATTGTTTGAATTTATATTTAATTTATATATGTGAATATAAATGATAATATGAATTGATCATGAGAAAATTTCAAGGATTTCGAAGAATTTAATCATGATTTGGTTAAATCCATTAAAGGAAATTTTATGGGATTTAATGGAATTTTAATTTGAAATTTAATTTTTGACTTGATTTGGTTGATTTATATTTATATTTTATTTATATATTAGAACATAAATGAGAATATAAATTGATTTTGAGAAATTCCCATGAATTTGAAGTGGTTTGATCAAAGTTTAGGTTAAATCCATTCACGAAAAACTATAGAATTTTAGGGAATTTCAAGCATTTTAAATTTGGAATTTAATTTTTTATTTGATTGATTGATTTATATTTATATTTCATTTATATATGAGAATATAAATGAGGATATAAATGAGTTCTAAGAAAATCCTAAGGATTTGAATAGGTTTGATCAAGTTTTAGAGTTGATTTTGGCTAAGTCCTTCAATGGAAAATTAAAGGGACTTAAGGAAATTTTCATAAACTGATTTAGAATTTTGAATTTGATTTAATGGGTTTAAATTTATATTTCATTTATATATGGGAATATAAATGAGAATATAAATGGATCGTGAGAAAATCTCAAAGATTTGAGTAAGTTTAGATCACAATTTTAGCTAAGTCCTTAAGAAAGGGTTAAGGACATAGAAAATTTGAACTTAGGATTTTTTGATGGATTTTGAACATGGCTTTCAATCATGTATTTCAATCATGGATTTCAATCATGGAATTGAATCATGTAATTGATTTGAGAGTTTGAGAAAATCAAATAGAATTGATTTGCAGTTTGACTTGAAAGAAGGAAAGCGAGGAATGGTTTAAGCTAAATGGTAGGAGATTTTTCTAACAACCCTAAGGCATGACATATTCCTATGGATAACTCTTCTAAGTCTTCTAGGGCTAGGGGAGTGTCCACCTAATCACTAGATGTGTCTTAAGGCTAAGGAACTCTTAAAATCTAAGAGAAGTCCTATGTCTAAGATGGAGGTGTTGAGAGCTCATTCTAAAAAAAGGTCAACAATTTAATCTAATCATTACTAGGGATTGTGCTTAACTGTAATAAATAAAAATATAAATATTTTTGATGTGCAGGTACTTATACCATTAAGCATAATCCAATAGGCCATGTGCATAGTCACCCATGTGTGGGGTAATAAGTCCAATATACATGCTTGATTTGTGTAGTTTGTTTAGATAATCTTTATTTTGCAGCAAAGATTTACTTTTCCTTTTCATGTTTTGCAATTAAGATTTTGGAATGATTGGGGATTAGATGATTATTGGTCATAAGATCTCATCTTATGTACCATGTGAAGCCTTTGGAGCAACCACCTTCCAACCATTCTAAAGAAGGAACCAAAGAAGAAAGAAGAAAAGAAGAAGAAAGAAGAAAAGAAGTATGAAGAAATGAAGCTTGAATACCCACACAACAATGAGTTCCTTGCTTAATTATAGTTAATTCATTTATAATATGGGTTGTATAAGGGTAGAGCTCCACAATTTGTTTCTTTTTCGGGTTTGTCTGGGGTACAACAAATGGTCTCTTATTCTTTTGCATTTTATAAATTGATTAATGATTTGTTTAGTTTGTGCATTAAGATGACATCCTTTTCTAGTTTCTTTCTTTCTTGATGTATGTCTTGGATGTGGATTAGGCTATTAAGGAAAAATAAATCTTCTACCAAATTTAACAATTCAAAATTAAAAGTAAAACTCTAATCTCACCTAAAATTAGAAAATTAATATAAAAGAATTAGCAACCCCTTAGCTGGATGAGTACTTCTTTTGTAAAATCATGCACAAATGCAGATTATTTTCACTCTTGATTGGAGGCTTTCACCTTGCTGAGAAACTTGTTTGACCTTTGAGAGAGCCATGGTGGAAATACACCTCGCCTTCTTGCTAATTTTAAATAATCTTACTTATCACAACAATAGTATATCAATCCTATAAATGAGTCAAATGATTATCCAAAATAAAATAACATGTAATATGATTTGCATTAGATGGTCATTTGAAGCATGCCCTACATGATCTAGTCTCTTTGAAGTGAGTTTAAGGACTTACTCTCTTTCTAAATAAACAACGACCTGGCTATCTTACATAAAGCATATGACTTGCCTACATGAATTTAAAATTATAAGAGGAGTTAGTTGGGAGTCACCCCGAAAAATGGTGGTTTGCCTCTCTTTGAGAGGCAAACCAAATACCCATTTTCACCTTAGATTTAGGTCATGCTTTGCCCTTGCTAAAGCTTCCTAGATTCAAGTTCTGAGGTTAATTCTCCCTTCCATGGGCCATAAGCATAAATCCTCACCTCTTAGGTATTTCCATAATCTTGTATTATGAAATCATAAGTTCTAAATTTCAAATAAAATTCAACTCAAATAAATGATTCTCAAAATGTAAAGCCCAACCATAGGTAGTTTGGGATGTTTACTATTCCTACATCTTAAGCATCCCCTACTTATCTTCATTTGCTTCATAAGAACTCCTATTGATCGATGATTCAATTTATCTATAAATAAACTAATCATTGATAGTCTACCTATTAAAATCATTATAAAATAATCATTTATCTTAATCGAGTATTCTTGAGGATCTCATTCCTTATGATAATTAACTATGAGGGCTTTCCCCTAGAAACTTAATGAACCCGATTTAAAATAAACCCTACTTTACTTTTCATGTAAAGTAAAGGAAGAATCTTTGGTATACATGCAGACCCCTTATCCTTAGAAGTCCTTGTTGACGTGATTAAGTCCATTGTAGGGTGGTGACTTCAATCTTTAGGGATAATACACCTCTCATCAATGTCGTACCTGATCACCCTCAATAAGAATATTTAGGATCTACGTGGTGTCAAAATGCATAAGAGTATATTTTTATCTTCATTTTATTCTGCATAGATTGAAGATGGAAGTATACATCTTAGAAAGATATAATATTTTTCACCGCAAAGCCGTTATACCTTTGGAAGTTTAGCTCCCATCACTAAGGATAGCATTGGGTAGCAAGATCACTACAAAGTAGAATGCAAAGTTGCAGTTAGAAGAGCTCAAAGGTTTGGAGAAGAGTCTCCTACGAGCATGCCAGAACCTCAAGTTGTATAAGGCCAAAATGATTCAAGCTCACAACAAGCTGGTCCGCCCTAGGTCTTTCCAAGTAGGAGAACTTATGTTAGTCCTAAAGAGATAAATTGTTGCCCATCAAAAGATGGGAGACAAGTTTGAACACACTTGGAGGCCCCTATGTCATAGAGAAGGCCTACCAAGGAGGATCTTATCAGCTCATTGATTATAAAGGGGAACACCTAATGCTTCCAATTAATGGGCTCTATTTGAAGAAATATTACCCATAAAACATATTTTAAAATAATTATCAATAAAAGAATGAAAATTCAATTCCATTTCATCAAAATATTTTCTTCTTTCGAAGCATTATTTGCTTTTCTTGCGAATCCACCATGACGTATTTTAGGATAGGTGTAAAAGTCCCCCAACGACATCCTATTCGCCTTTTACAACACAAACACCACCAAACAATCTCCGGTTCTATTAGAATAGGTATGACAAAACCCAAGAGGCATCCTAGTTTGATTAGCAAAACTAAGTTAGCTATAAGAGAACCAGAGTGGCATCCTTTCTTAGTGGGAATCCTGGTTGCCATCTGTGGCACCATTTCATAAAAATCTTTAGCATGTTTAGAATAAGTGTGAGAGAACCCAAGCAGCATCATATTCCCTTCAACAAAAGAATGAAAACAAACACATATCTTTTGTCACAGGCTATTTTTGATGTGAGAGCAAGCCCCTTTGTGACACTCACTCATTAGTTGTTCAAGGTCGGGTCTACATGCTACCTCGCTAGTATGTTACCCTAGTAGTCACTTGTTTAGATTATGTAGGTCCTCGCACTTTCTTTCTAACTTGACCATTGCAAACCAATGAGCTCCTTGTTAGTTTGGTAGACATCACTGCCTAGCTAGTAAGCTTCCTCATGTCAATTTTATTTAAGAAGATGTGAGTCCTCAAGCTTTCTTCTTAAATTAATCATCATGATCTAACTAAGTCGAGTATATT
The DNA here is from genome assembly GCA_021442155.1 of Cymbidium sinense. Taxonomy (NCBI): domain Eukaryota; kingdom Viridiplantae; phylum Streptophyta; class Magnoliopsida; order Asparagales; family Orchidaceae; genus Cymbidium; species Cymbidium sinense. Next base: position 84,631,566 of record CM038231.1, on the reverse strand, counting down.
TGCAGCTTAAGATAAGTCCCCCAGAGGATCCTTTCCTTCTGACTACCTTTGAGTCGATCTAAGTCCCAATAGTTGCCCTAGTTTGGATGGCACCTGTTAAGGCGAAGACAAATAATCTCAGCAATCAGTTCCACTATAGGAGGATGTGAGTCCCTGAGCTTTCTTCCTATGCTGATTGTTGCAAATCGACGGGCAGTTTAAGTTGGTTGATGTTCGCTATGCTGACAGCGACTCACCCGATGGATACACCACTCTTGGTAGATGTGATTTCCACTTTCTCCTTGAGTTGGCCACCGAATACCTATTTGTTATATGACTAGCCATGCCATCTTCTCCAGGGTTTTAGATTAAGCCCTTAGTGGCCCCTCTCCTTGCGAGCATTCTATTTGGATCACATCCTTTGCGACCCCATTTAGACACTACCTAGGTTACTCTTGGATTTATCAGTCCCCCTTTAGTAGCCTGGTTGGAGAATTTGAAATGATGGATGGAAGAGGTAGTTTTAGTTAGATTCTCTTTACACAAACCAATGGTCCTAGGGCCTTTCACATTTTCATGTCAAGCCTAATAAGATCTTTTTCTACAAGAATTTTATATCAAGCCATCACTTTGGAAGATACCTTGTTTTGACATTTCAGAACTTTAATTTTTCCAGCAGGCAGAATTTTGCCCAAAACAAGAATCTGATCTTGTAGTAGAAGATGTGAGTCCTCGCTTTCTTCCCTTGAGTAGATCATTGCAAACCAAAGGTACCCATTGGTCGATAGTTCTCCCATCACCGGATGCTACTCCCTTTGGTTCAATAAATATGAGATAGGTTTAGCTAATAAAAGCTCCTTCTCGGTGATCCATCACAAATCAATAGAATCCATCAAAATAAACTAAGAAATGAAATTAATCTTTGACTATCTTTGAGCCGATTTAAGTCCCGATTCACTCAATAGTGCCTCTGGTCAGTTCGATTGCCCAAAGCAACCGATCACCCCAAAGGGTTCCTTATTTTGGAAGATGTGAGTCCTGGCTTTTCTCCTAACTTGACCATTGCATCGAAAGGTAGCCCTCGTTGGATAGTCCTACCTTATGGTTGGTAGACTACCCCTTTGGACTCAGAAACGTAGTAGTTCAAGCACATCATGTCCCTACTTAGTGTAGTCTATCACAAACCAATTGGATTCATCTAAAACAAAATTAAAACTTAAATTTTTTGACTATCTTTGAGTCGATTTGAGTCCCCTAGCTGCATTCACCGAGCAATGCCCCTAGGTTGGGTTTAATCTTCCTTGTCACTAGATCACCCCAAAGAATCGGTCCCTACTTTGGAGGATGTAAGGATATTATGCTTTCTTCCTAGTACAGCCGCAAATCGAAAGGCATCCCTTAGTCCTACTATGTGTTTAGTAGACTACCCATTTGGATTAGTAAATCAGTTAGGTCTAAGCCTCCGGCTACTACTCACATGTGATCCATCGAAACCAGGCCCATCTCAAATCCAAAATCTAAAAAATCTAAAATAAATTCAACCCTCCTCCTCAATGAAGTGAAACAAACAAAATAAAATAATTAATTAATCCAAATCAAAATCTTTTGCAACTCCTTAGTGAGATGCAAGCCTTTCTAGTTCCCAAAGAAACTCGTAATTCTAATCCCTCGCCAGATTTCACAACCCCTTCCTTGTGGATGACTTGAACTAGCCTCCCAGTGGAGAGTTCACTTTTCTATCCCCGGTGTCAAACAAACAAGTAAACAAATAATAAATTAAATCAAATTGATTTCTCTCTCCAATAAGACTCAATTCAAATCAAACTTCTCATCCCTTTGTGGATGATTCAACATGTTTCTAGTGGAAAGTTCACATACTCTATCCCTAGATTCCCCTTCCCTCTCTTATGTCTTTGACAAGTAGAGTCACATTACACTAAGCTCGATTCCTTCTACACCTTGGGTTAGAGTAGACCATTTCTATTAGTGCTTGTGATCGCTCGTGTTGTTGATTATTTGTCAACACAATAATGCGTGTTCCCCGCCACACACCACACCTATTGGGCGCCCTTTGTTGACCTAATCTTTAGGATGAGCTCTCAACCCCTCCATCTTAGACATAAGGCTTCTCTTAGACTTTAAGAGTTCCTTAGTCTTAAGACACATTTAGTGATTAGGTAGACACTCAACCTAACCCTAGAAGCTTAGAAGAGTTAGCCATAGGAATAGGTTATGCCTTAGGGGTGTTAGAAGATTTGCCTACCTTATAACTTGAACCAAATCCTCACTTCCTTCTTCCAAGTAAAAACTCCAAACTCATATCAACTCCAACTCTAACTCTAACCTTGAATCAATTCAATGGATTTTATCAAATCATGAATGAATTTCAAATAATTGAAACCTATGATTGAAGCCCATGATTGGATTCCAAATTCAAAAAACTTTCCTAAGTCATTTTGATTCCCTCTCATGGACTTAGTTCAAATCAAATTTAAATCAATTTAAATTCAAGGAATTTTCTCATAACCCATTTATATTCTCGTTTATATTCACAAATATAAATGAAATATAAATTCATATCCAAAATCAATTCAAAATTCAAACTCAAATTCAACCAAAATTCAACCTAAGCCTTTCAAGTCAAAATCATGAACTTAAACAAATCAATTTTAAATTAAGCCAAACCCTTGATTTTTCTTCATGATTCAATCAATCTTACAATCATGAATCCAAATATAAACATAAACTTTAAACATCAAACCAAAAATAAATTCAAAACTCAAACTCAAATCAACCAAAATCAAATATAAGCCTTTCAAGCCAAAATCTTGAACTTAGCCAAATCAATTCAAATCAAGCCAAACCCTTGATTTTTCTTCATGATTCAATCAATCCTTCAATCATGAATCCAAATATAAATACAAACTTCAATCATCCATCCAAAACTCAATTCAAAAATCGAACCCAAATCAAACTCATGTTCACCCTTTTGAACTTGAAATTGTCAAATGAATCAAAATCCATTTGACTTCAAATCACTAGCAAATGGATTTATATTTCAATCATAATTCCATATGTGAGTTCAATCAAACTCAAATCAAGCTTTGACCAAGCCATTTGACCCACTTAGGCTTACTTGACCCAAAGTGACCTAAAATACCCTTATGAGCCAAATTCTAATCTTAACCAAATTTGATTGAACTAAGCCCACCTAAGCCTCACATCAACAGTCATCATAAGATGATCAATCACTCAAATTGGGTCAAACCAAGTCAAACCTAAGGGTTGACCAAGTCAACACTTAGCCAAAATAAAATCTAAACTAGCTAAAATCCACCATAGGCCAAATTGATTGAAACCATTGATCAAAACTCATTCATGACCAATGTTTGAACTTCACCGAGTCATCATTTGAGCCTAACCTAGCCCAATTAGCCACTTGACCCAAGTTGACCCAACTTGACCTAAAAAGTCAAAATGTGTCAAAACTTGATCTAAGCCAAATTGATTGAAACCAATGGGTTAAGTTCATTCCAAAATGATCGTTGAACTTGACCAAAGCCTCAATTGGCTAACTAGACCTAACCTAGCCAAATTAACCTTGAACCCAACTTGACCTAAAGGGTCAAATTGAGCCAAATCCAAATATAAACCAAATTGATTGGAAAAAAAGATACCAATCCATTTCAAATGATCAACCAAACATAAACCAACCCATGACCTAACCTAAATAGGTCAAATGGGTCAAATTGGTCAACTTGATCCGATTGACCTAAACAAAATTAAATGAACCAAAACTAAATCTAAATCAAATTGAACCAAACCAATAATGCTAAAGCATTTCAAATGGTCATATGAACTTGACTCAACCCTTGGTTTGATCCAATTTGACCAATTAGTCACATTGACCCAAGTTGACCCATTTTGACCTAATTAGGTCAACATGAGCCAAATCACATCAAACCAACTCTAAATTCAATGAAACTTGGCCCAACCCATTTTTCAATCATACCAAACATATTCAAATTGAAATCCAAGCCAAATGACCATGTTACCCCTAGGTCAAAGGGGACATTTTGGCCAAATTCACTTGGAATTTGGTCAAATCCTCTCCATGACCACTCGACACCCTCTTAGTGGACCAAGTGGACACTAGTGAGTGTGGTGCACCTAACCCATTTGGTTTGGGTCATCCTAACCCAATCCAAGGTCAAAATTGACCACCCCCATGGAAATAAGCATATGCGGATCATTCCTCCTCTCATTTTCCACACTTCTCCACTGCCCTTCTCAGGCCAAACCGACCGATGTGTAAATCCTAATGGCCTAACAACCCATTGCATGAGGTCAATTGATCAAAAATGGCATCTCTAAGCTTGGTCATCCGATTGCTCTAGGGGGAGATATACTCCCCCTAATTTCTTTTGAATTCAACCCTCTCCAATTCGATTGAGCTTAGGGAACCTAGAGGAACCATTTCCAATTCTCCCCAAGCTTCCTAAAGTGAGTTCAAATTTCCCATTTCTCGATTTTCCTAGACGAATAAGAGTCCCCTCACTAATCCATCTCACTTAATACTCCAAACCAATCTAATTCACTGCAAGCTTCATTAGGGAACTCAATCGAGTTCACCCAAGCCTTCACATAAGTTCTTCAAGCAAGGGAGGAGTACTCTTGACCAAGGCCGAGCCCACTTGAAGGTGTACTTGGTCCATAGGAAGATCCATCCAATTTCAACACCTCAAAACTTCAACAAGGCTTTGTCTCCACTGCTACTTCAAGGGAATCGCACCTGATAGCCTCCTGAGGTATGCCATTAAACCAAGCTTAAATTAACCATGGTGTGGTCCTTTATGAAGTGAAGTTTCACCCTAAGCAAAACTAGCCATTGGATGTGTTCCCTTTACTCTTAGATGGTGTGGGTTGAATTTTTTTCAATCCAAGCTCAATTGAGTTTCGATAATAGAAGATGGATGGCCATCTCCCATAGGAAAGATCAAAGATGGATCATGGGCCGTCCATCCATGCATTTTGGATGGATGACCATGATCAAAACACGTAGATCCGTTATTTTAACCCTTAAGAACTGTGGGCTTGATCTCAGCCGTTTGATCCTTGATTAGACGGATGGGGAGAAAGCGAGTAGCACTGCCGTTGACGCGGTGCTATGATGTGACAACTTAAGTGGCCTCCCCCATCTCACCACATGGAAAGCGCACGTCGCGTCAGCCTCCACGTGCTGCCGACGGGATTAACCATTTAATTAGGCTATTTAATTAAGGAAAAATCATTACAACTTCAAATATTCATATCTAAGTGTAGAAAAATCAAAAAAATATGAAATAAATTGCATATGAAAGATAATTGAATGTAGAATATTAAAAAATTGATTTTGATAGATTTTTAATAGTGTTATTTTCTAAACTTAGGTTTTATTGAGAATATAATTAGGCTACTAATTATTGCATTAATTAATCTCAAACTCCTCATGTGTATTTAGTGGGATAGATTTTGCCTCTCTAATTTTCTTGGGATTCATTAATGATTTAATTAATGGATTCATTCCTAATTACTCTCATAAAATAATTAAGCCTAATTAAGTGTGTAATCAATGGTTTAATCCCTTGATTGAGTTAATTAAGATTTGTTTAAATGAACGTAAGGGAATAATTTTGGGATATTTTTCTTAAACTATTCCTCAAACACCCTCTTTCTTCCTTAATCCAAATTTAATTAAGGATTAATCCACTAATTACCTACCTAATTAATTTGATAAAATTCTAAAATCTTCTAGAACTTAACTAATTCATCTTGAGTAGGTGCTTCAAAACCTAAGTACATTAAGAAGATCAAAATCCAACTCACATGTGTGAAGGGTGATGAAATTACTTAAATTAAACCCTTTAGCTTAATTAGTCATTAATCATGAGCCAATTGCATTAGCCCCTTTCTTTCTTAGGTGCATTATTGATTTAAATTCCTTGTTTGGTTTTATGTCATCCATTAGCTCATAATTATTTGGTTAAGTATGCTAAGGTGGTGTAGGTAAGGGGTAATTAACACACTTAGTTCACACCTTAACCTAAAAAAAATATAAAGATCACCTAATGATCCTAAGAACAAACTAAATTAACTCACATATGGAGGCAATGGGATAGGACCAGCAAACATTCCTTCGTGATTTTCTAAATCAAACATAAAGCAAATTCAAAATAAAAATCACATTAAAGAAACTTTGATTCACTTTGAACTTTCTTATTTCATAGGATTGTCTTTAGGAATTAATAAGGGTGAATGTATTTACATTGCTTTCATCACTTTATTTCTTTCAGCATGCTAAATGTGTATGTCATATGAAAATCATGCATCCATCCCTTTAAAAATCAAAATTAAAATGAAATATTTTCTTTATGTCGAATTGCATGTTTTGGCTAAAGTAAAAATATGAAAGGCTATTATCACTATTAAATTCAAAATTATTTTTAAGGTTTATAAATCAAACATTAAAATTGAAAGGTATGGTACTTATAATTATTTATAAGCTTGCATGTGAGAAATATAAAGATATGTGTTATGTGGTTTAATTCTCCTCTCTTCTTAACATAGAATTGTATAACATTGGCAAAGTGTATAGTCCATTTGAAAAGGACATAACACTTGCTCAAATCCATTCTTATACACTCCTATGTCATGACTTAAGAAGGAATTTCACATCACACATATAAATTAAAAAACTAAACCAAAAATCAAATAAATATAAACTTTTTCATCTTTCTTTTTTCATTTGTTTCTTTTGTACATGCATATGCATTTAAGGAAAGTGGTATATTAGTCTAAACAATTGTGATGCTTTAAGTAGCCCTAAGTAGGTCTTGTACCTTACACTTCTAGTGCTAACAATGGCATCGTACTCACTTATGCCTTTCATACATACACATGTGCATATGAATAAAGGATAAAAGAAATCTTTCTTTTCTACTTAATGAAAATCATGCATCATAAAGCATCTAAAATTTCTTAAGTAACACTACTTAGCATTCATCATTAAGGTGTGCTAAACATTCTCATTTGTATGTATAGATATGTTTAGGATTCATCCATATGCATGTTATACTTGTTGGGAAAGAAATGAAGTGATGTGTGTTTTATGATTTTAGTTCACTTTACTTAATCTTAAAATATCTTTCTTTTTAAATAAGTTTGTTTAGGCATAATCTAAACTTAGGATTATTTAAAATACATAATAAAACATTCACTAAATAAAAATTAAACATGAATCTACTTTAGAAATTACTTATGGTAGGGAAGAAAAGAGAAGTTCTTTTCTCTTTTCCCTCTCTTTACAACTTAGTAATTAATTGTTGGTTCATTCAAACTTAAACAAATCACCAAATAAAAATCAACTAAATCAATTAAATAACTTCAATAAAACCACCCATCTAAGTTGAACATTTTCATACTTAGAAAACTTCAACCTTAAAGCCATAGCTAAGCATACCACACAAACCTTAAATGTTACACACATCTAAGTAACCATTTCTAGCTTTAGGTTAGGTGGTGCATAGTTTGATGTTTGTTTTTATTTTGTGATATTTTATTTTAGTCTGGATGTTAGGGTGTATGTGTGTAGACTGAATGGTAGGATGATTTACTATAATCATGGTCTTCTATAAGGGATTGTGATTAAAGGGCGCTGTAATAAATAAAAATATAAATGCTTTTATTGTGCAGGTGCTTATACCCCTAAGAATAATCTAATGGGCCAGGTGGACTTGGCTACCCATGTGTAGGGTGCTAAGTCCAATATACATGCTTGAGATTTGTATGGTTTCATTAGCTAATCTCTGTTTTATAGGTGTTAGTTAGATTTACTTTTTCTTTTCATGAATTTTGTAATTAGGATTTTGGAATGATTATTATGGGGGATTAGGATGAACATTGGTCATAAGATCTCATCTTATGTACCATGTGAAGCCTTTGGAGTAACTACATTCCAACCATCCAAAAGAAGGAACCAAAAGAAGAAAGAAGATAGAAGAAAGAAGAAAAGAAGATAAAAAGAAGAGAAAGAAGAAGTGAAGAATGAAGACCCTCATAACATGAATTCCTTGCTTAATTGTAATTAATTCATTTGTAATCCGGTTGTATAAGGGTTGAGCTACCCAATTTATTTTTTTTATTTTATGCCAAAAAATGGCCTTTTATTCTTTTGCATTAGCTTTATAAATTATTGGTGTTTTATTTAGCTTGTGCATTAGAGATGACATCATTTTCCTAGTTTCTTCCTCACTTGATGTATGGCCTGGATGACGATTAGGATCTTAGAAAAATAAATCTTCTACCAAATTAATCAACTCAAATTTAAAATAAATAACTCATAACCTCATTTAAAGCCTAAGTTAAAATCAAGATAAAAGAATTAGCAACTCCTTAGCTAGATGTGTACTTTCTTTTCTACCATCATGCATAAAAGCATATTATTTCACTCTTGATTGGAGGGTTTCCACCTTGGCCAGAGAACTTGGCTTGACCTATGAGAACCATGGTGGAAACACACCTCACCATCTTGCTGATTTTGGCCCATAATATAATTTCTCATGCATTATAATGAATCATACTGAGTCAAATGATTGTCCAAAAATGAAAATAAAATATATGAAAATTTTGCATTAGATTTAAGTCATTAAAAGAATGCCCTTACATGATCTAGTCTCTTAGGGAGTGTGTTTAATGAGTTAGTCTCTTTCTAAATAAATAATAACCTTATTATCTTGCATAAACATAAGACTTGCCTACATGAATTTAAAATTGTAGGAGGAGTTAGTTGGCGCCACCCTAGGCAGTAAGCCCAATAGTCGAAAGTGGTTTATCCTCTCTGTGGAGGTAAACCAAGTACCCATTTTCACCTTAGATTTAGGCTGCTTTTAGCCCTCGCCAAAGCTCCCTAGGTTTAAGTTTAAGAGGTTGCTACTTCCCTTTATGGGTCATAAGTATAAATCCTCACCTCTTAGGAAATTCTATGATCTTGTGTCATGGAATCATAAGCTCTATAATTCTAATAAAATTCAACTCAAACACATTAATTCAATTTCAAAATGTAAAGCCTAATCAGGTAGTGGGGTGCTTATTAGGCTTCCTAGAATCTTAAGCATCCCCTACTTGTTTCATTTGTCTTTGATAAGAACTCCCTCTTCTTGATCAATCCCACTTGGCTTTATAAAATAAACCAATCGATTGAAAGTCCAACCTTTTCAAAATCTTTGGAGACAATGATCATTTATCTTAACAAAGAGTATTCCTAAGGAATCGTGTTCCTTAGGATGTAATTAACTATGGGGGCTTGCCCCTGTAGAGAACTTAACAAGCCCAATTTTAAAATAAACCTTGCTTTACTTTTCCATGTAAAGTAGGGAAAGAATCTTTGGTACATTTCGAAGACCCATAGTCCTTAGGAGTCCTTATTGAGGTGATTAGGTCCATTGTAGGGTGGTAACTTTTATCTTTCGAGATAGTACACCTCTCCTTAATGTCATACCCGATCACCCTAATAAGAACATATATGTGGATCTGGCATCCCAACAAGACATATTTTATTTTATATATTTATTTTATTTCTTTTCCTAAAAATAAAAGGGAGATTAGATGAAGGCAGAGATGTATAGAATAATTTTCACCATAGTCCTACTATGTGTTTGGTAAACTACCCCTTTGGATTGGTAAATTTGAGTTAGGCCTATTTACACGCCCCTCATCCATCCATAAACCAATGTGGTCCATCTCAAAATCCAAAAATTAAAATTTGAAACAAACTCAACACTCCTCTCTCGGTGGAGTCAAACTAAACAAACCTAACAAATCCACTCAATCTCCCTCAGTGGAGTCAAATCAAAATAATCAAATCAAAAAAATCAAAAACAAACTAAACAAATCAAAATAAACTAAATAATCAAAATAATCAATCAAACCATCTGCTCCTCCTTAGTGAGATGCAAACCTTTCTAGTTCTTTCAGCGGATCTTGAATTCTAGTCCCTCAGCAGATTTCACAACCTCTTCTCTAGTGGATGACTTGAACTTGCTCTGGAGAGTTTACTTTTCTATCTCTAGTGGAGCACCAAATCCTAAATTAACAAATCAAATCAAATTTCTCTCCCTAGTGAGACTCAACTCAAATCAAACCTCTCATCCTCTTGTGGATGACTTCAACCTATTTTCCTAGTGGAAGGTTCACATACTCTATCCCTAGTGGATTCCTCCTTCACTCTCATATGTCTTGGACATGAGTAGAGTCACATTGAATTAAGCTCTTGATTCCTTCTACACCTTAGGTTGGGAGTAGATCATTTTTTTAGTGCCGGATCGCTTGTTGTTGATCATTTCGATCAACACCAATACATGTGTTGTACCTTGTTAGTCACACCACACCTATTGGGCGCCCTTTGTTGACCTCATTTTTAGGATGATCTCTCAACCTCTCCATCTTAGACAAAGGATTCCTCTTAGATACTAAGAGTTTCCTTAGTCTTAAGAGACTTCTAGTGATTAGGTGAACACTCAACCTAACCCTAGAGAGTTAGAAGAGTTGGCCATAGGAATAGGTCATTCCTTAGAAAAATTTGCCTACCCAATAGCTTGAACCAAATTCTCACTTCCTTCCTTCAAGCCAAATTTCAAAACTCCAAATTCAAACCAACTTCAAACTCAAATCAATTTCAATTCAAAATCAAACTCAAATCAATTCCAACTTATTTAATCAACTCCAAATTCAAACCAACTTCAAACTTAAATCAATTTCAATTCCAAATCAAACTCAAATCAATTCCAACTTAATTGATTTTTTCAATTCCAAAACAAACTCAAATCAATTCCAACTTAATTGATATTCTCAAACCTTAAATCAATTCTAATGGATTTCCTCAAATCATGAATTAATTCTAAATGATTGAAACCCATGATTGAAATCCATGATTGAATTCTAAATCCTAAAAATCCTTCCTAAGTCACTTTGATTCTATCTTATGGACTTATTCTAAATCAAATTCAAAATATTTTAACATAACCTATTTATATTCTCATTTATATTCACAAATATAAATAAAATATAAATTCAAATACCCAAAATCAATTCAAAACTCAAATCCAACCAAAATTCAACCTAAGTTTTCAAGTCAAATTCTTGAACGTTGTCAAATCAAACTCAAATCAAGTCAAACCCTTGATTTTCCTTCATGATTCAATCAATCCTTCAATCATGAAACCAAATATGAACATAAACTTCAATCATCAAACTAAAACTAAATTCAAAATCAAACCCAAATCAAACTCATGTTCACCCTTTGAACTTGAAATTGTCAAATCAATCAAAACCCATTTGACTTCAAATCACTTGCAAATGGATTTATATTTCAACCATAAGTCCATATGTGAGTTCAACCAAACTTGATTCAAGCTTTGATCAAGTTAATTGTCCCACTTAGGCTCACTTGACCCAAAGTGACCTAAAGTACCTTTTTGAGCCAAATTCTAATCCAACCCAAATTAGATTGAACTAAGCCCATCTAAGCCTCACATTGTGAGCAACAATCATCATGAGATGATCAATCACTCAAATTAGGTCAAACCAAGTCAAACCTAAGGGTTGATCGTCAAGTCATTTAGCCAAAATGAAATCTAAACTAGCCAAAATCCACCATAGGCCAAATTGATTGAAACCATTGATCAAAACCAATTTAGGATCATTATTTAAACTTAACCAAGTCATCATTTTAGCCTAACCTAGCCCAATTGGCTACTTGACCCAAGTTGACCCAACGTTGATCTAAAAGTTAAAATGTGTCAAATCTTGATCTAAGCCAAATTGAAAACCAACGGGCAAGTTCATACTAAATCATTTGTTGAACTTGACCAAAGCCTCAATTGGCCAACTAAACCCAACCCAGCCTCAATTATGAACCCAACTTGACCTAAAAGGTCAAATCAAGCCAAAATCAAACCAAAATAAAGTTGATTAAAACCAAAGCTTGCAATACATTTCAAATGATTAACCAAACCTAAACCAACCCATGACCTAACCCAATTAGGTCAAAATCAAATTGGTCAACTTGACCCATTTGACCTAAATGAAATCAAATTGAACCAAACCAATGATACCAAAACATTTCAAATGGTCATATGAACTTGACCCAATCCTTAGTTTGACCCAATTTGACCCATTGGTCAACTTGACCCAAGTTGACCCATTTTGACCTAAATGGGTCAATATGAGCCAAATGACATCAAATCAACTCCAAATTCTTTGAAATTTGGCCCAACCCAATTTCAAACTATTCTAAATATTCCTAAAGTGAAATCAAGGCCAAATGATTATTTTACCCCTAAGTTAAGGGGTAACCTATGGCCAATTCCACCGGAATTTGGTCATATCCTTTTCATAGCCACTTGGCACCCTCTTAGTGGACCAAGTGGACACTAATGAGTGTGGTGCACATGACCCAATGGGTTTGGGTCATCCAAACCTAACCCCAGGCCAAAACTGACCCTCCACTTGGAATTTCTCCACATGGAATCCCTCCTGCACTCAAATGAGCACATGGGAACTTCACCACTCCACTCCTCTACCAAAACTGAATTACATGGCATCCAAAATGGCCTAACCAACCCAATCAATCAAGTCAATTTGATCAAAATGGCAAAGCTAAGCTCAACCGTTCGATTCTTGTGGGGGAGATATACTCCCCCTCATTCCACTTCAATCCAAGTGACTTGCATTCGATCAAGCCAGAGAGACCCAAGGCAAGCTCCCTAAGCCCTCTCTTGCAATTCCTAAGCTCTTCCCATTCTCCATTTCTCGGTTTACTTAAAGACAAAAATAGGGGAGGCTAAGAAAAAATTCCAACTCATCCATCACTCAACCAAAAGCCAATTGCTCTTGCAAGCACCCTCAGAGAACCCAATCGAGTTCATCCAAAGCTTCTTCCAAGCTTTGAAGGCATGGGAGAAGGGAGCTAGACCAAAGCCGCAAGCCTAGAGGAGGTGTTTTGCCAATTGGAAGATATACTCAACCTCAAACCTTCAAACCTTCAATAGGGCTTTGTCTCCACTAGACGAAGCTACCTCGACAATTGGGAGCATCGGATAGCCTCCTAAGATACTATTTAAAACCGAAGCTTGCATTGAATTTTCTTTAGTCCTTTTTGAAGGGAATTGTAATCCCAAGTGATTTCCATTATTAGATCTTCATCTCCTTGTATGTTGATGGTGTGGGTTCAATCTTAGCTCAATATGAGCTCAATCAAGCTTAGATAGGAGGGTCGATCACCGCCTCTCGCGAAGTAGCAGGATCATGGACCGTCCATCCACGTGTTTTGGATGGACGATCCTAATTAATCCATGTTAGATCATCTAATGTATCCTATTAGAATCGTGGGTTAAATCGTGATCGTTAGATCAAAGATCGGACGGCCCAAGGAGAAACCGTGTAGCGCCGCCGGCTGATACGGTATAGGATGTGACAACTTAAGTGATGAATCCCATCGTGCCACATGTAAAGCATGCACTGCGTCAACAGTCCACGTGGCATCGATGGGATTAGTTATATAATTAGGGATTATTTAATTATCCTTAATCACTCAAACTTCAAATATACATAACTAATTGTAGAAAAATAAAACAAATACAAACTCAAATGCATTTTGAAGATAATTCAAAGGGTAATAATCTAAAATTAAGTTTAATGAATTTTGAACATTAAATTTTTTGTAATTTAGGTTTTATTAAGAATATAATTATGTTAATTACTCCATAATTACTTCAACAATTAATTCCAAACTTCCTAGGGTTGATTAATGGGATGACACCTGCCTCCCATGATTTTTGTGAAATTTAGTGTTGGCTTAATTAGGGTAATTGCTTGATTCACTCTTAATTAATTAAATGATTAATTAACCTATTAAACATTGATAAATTCATTAATTAAGTTTGTCAATTACCTTAGAATGTTGAATGGACTTAGGGAATGAGATTAGAGTTCTTTCCCAAATCTTTTCCTTAAGTTTATTTTATTTGGATACAAATCTAATTAAGGTGCAAATTAACTAAATAGTTTAATCACTTTATTAAATGGCTTAATTAATCAAAATTTAAAAATTAAATCAATCTGAATTTAATCAATTCTTTCTTGGGTAGATACTTAGGTATTCAATAACCAAAGTAGCTTAAGAAAATCATATCTAACACATATGTGTGGGAAGGGTTATGAAAGTACTTAAATTAAACCCTTTAGCTTAATTAATCATTAATTGTGAGCCAAATGTATTAGGCCCCTTTCTTTCTTAGGTGCATTGTTGATTTAAATTCTCGGTGAGTTTATGTCATACATTGGCTCATAATTATTTGGTTAAATGTGTTAAAGTGGTGTGTAAAGGGTAATTAATGGACTTAAAGTACACCTTAACCTAAACAAAATATAAAATCAATATAATGGTCCAAAAAACAAACTAAAATAACTCACACATGGGGAATGGGTTAGGACCAACAAACTCTTTTCACATTTCCTAAATTAAAATTCAAACAAAAACAAAACAAAAATCTCTTTAAACTAACTTTGATTCATTTTAAATAATCATATTCCATGGGATTGTCTTTAGGAATTAATAAGGTGAATGGAATTACACACTTACATCACTTTATTTCTTTCCTATCATACTAAATGTGTATGTCAAATGAAAATCATTCATTCATATCTTTTAAAAAAACCAAATTAAAATGATATATTTCTTTCATGTCAAATTGCATGTTTTGGCTAAAGTAAGAATATGAATGGCTATTATCACCACTAAATCTAAAATTATTTTTAAAACTTATAAATCAAACATTACAAATAAAAAGTATGCTCCTTATAATTATTTATGAGCTTGCATGTGAGTATAATATAAGATGTGCATTATGTGACTTTCCTTCTCTTCTATTTTGACATAGTTTTGAATAGATTTGCAAAGTGTATAGTACATTTGAATAGAAGACAACACTTGTTTAAATCCATTCCTATTCATTCATATGTTATCATTTAATAAGGATCTTCACATTTACACATGTAAATTAAACAACCAACAAATCAAACAAACATAAACATTTTGCATGACTCTTTTTCCAATCATTTCTTTTCATACATGCACATGTATTTAAGAAAAGTGGTATATTAGTCTGGACATCCTGAGGTTGCGAGACTTTAAGTTGCCCTAAGTAGGTCTTGTACTTCACACCCTTGGTGTAGAAAATAATGGCGTCGTACTCACTTATGTCTTTCATACATATAAATGTGCATTTGAGTAATGGATAAAAGAATCTCTCTTTTCTACTTAACAAAAACTTGCATACATGAAACATTCCAAAATTTTCTTAAATAAACTCTCTTAGCATTCATTATTAAGGTGTGCTAATATTTCCATTTTCATGTATAGATATGCTTAAGATTCATCCATATGCATGTTACACATGTTAAAAAAGAAATAAAGTGTTGTGTGTTTTCGATAGTAATTCACTTTAATGTAATCTTAAAATATCTTTCTTTTTGAATAGGTTTGTTTAGGGAAAATATAAACTTAAGATTAATTAAAACACATAATAAAATATTCATTAAATAAAAATCACTAATGAATCTACCTTAGAAATTACTCAAGGTGGGGAGAAAAGAAAAGTTTTTTTCTCTTTTTCTCTCTTTACAACACTTAATAATTAAGTGTTGGTTCATTCAAAGCAATCAAATCACAAATAAAATAAACCAAATCACTTAAATAAAACCACCCTCTAAGTTGAACATTTTCATACTTAGAAAAATCTAACCTTAAAGCTTAGCTAAGACATGCCACACAAACCTTAAATGACACACACATTAGGCTAAGTCACCATTTCTAGACTTATATTAGGGTGATGCATGGTTTGATGTTTGCTTTTGTTTTATGATGTGATATTTTAGTCAGGATGTTAGGGCATATGTGCAAAGACTGAATGGTAGGATGATCTTAGTCTAATCATTATCTTTTACGGGAGATTTTGCTTAAGGGGCATTGTAATAAAAATATAAAAAATGATATTGTTGTTCAGGTTGCTTATACCCCTAAGCATAATCCAAAATAGGCCAAGTGGACTTGGTTACCCATGTGTGAGGTGCTAAGTCCAATTTATTCACATACATGCTTGGGATTGTGTGGTTTGTTTAGCTAATCTCTATTTTGTGTTTTAGTTAGATTTATTTTTTTCTATTTTCATGTAATTTTATAATTAGGATTTGGAATGATTGTTATGGAGGATTAGAATGAACATTGATCATAAGATTATGTCTTATGTACCATGTGAAGCCTTTGGAGCAACCACACTCCAACCAATCAAAAGAAGAAAGAAGAATGAAGAATGAAGAAAGAAAAATGAAGAAGTGAAGAGTGAAGACCCCCCATAACATGAATTCCTTCTTTATTGTAATTAATTCATTTGTAATTCAGGTTGTATAAGGGTAGAGCTCAGCTAACCAATTTGTTTTCGGGTTTGTACGGTGGAGCCCGACCATAAATGGCCTCTTATTCTTTTACGCTAGCTTTATAAATTATTTGATGTTTGTTTAGCTTGTGCATTAAGATGGCATATTTTCTTAGTTTTTTTCTTTTTTTGATGCATGGCCTAGATGACAATTAGGCTCTTAAAAAAATAAATTTTTTATCCAATTAATTAACTTAAAACTAAAAATTAATAACTCATAACCTCACTTAAAGCTTAGGTTATAAAAATAAGATAAAAGATTTAGCAATCTTTTAGCTGGATGTTGTATGTTTTCACATCATACATAAAAAGAATCTTATTTCACTCTTATTATGGAGGGCTTCCACCTTTGCCAAAGAATTTGGCTTGACCTTTGAGAGCCACAGTGGAAATACACCTCTTTTCTTGCTGATTTTAGCTCATAATCTAATTTCTCATGTATTAGACATATGAATCCTAATGCTTGTGTCAAATTGATTGTCCAAAATAAAAATAAAACATAATAAAATTTGCAATAGATTTAAGTCATTAATCATGCCCTACATGATCTAGTCTCTTGGGAGTGTATTTAAAGACTTAGTCTATTTCTAAATAAACAACAGCCTAGCTATCTTGCAAAAGCATATGACTTGTCTACATGTATTTAAAATCATAGGAGTTAGTTGGTGGCCACCCCCAATCTATTATAAGTTCAATAGTCAGGTGATTTATCCTCTCTTATGGAGGTAAACCAAACACCCATTTTTTCCTTAGATTTAGGTCGTAATTTTGGCCCTCGCCAAAGCTCCCTAGATTTAGGTTCAGAGGTCGCTACTTCCCTGTGCAGGCTATAAGCATAAATCCTCACCTCTTAGGCATTTTCATGATCTTGTGTCATGAAATTGTAAGTCCTAGATATCTGATAAAAATTCAATTCAAACAAATAAATCCTCTCAATTTCAAAAATATAAAGCCTAACCATAGGTTGGGATGCTTACTGGGCTTCCTAGTATCATAAGCATCCCCTACTTATCTTCCTTTAGGTTTGATAATAACTCCTCTCTTATCTCGTCCACTTGATCTTCTAAAAATAAATTAATTGATTGATAGTTCTATCTTTGAAATCTTTGGAGACAACAATAATTTACCTTAATTGAGAGTATTCCAAAAGAATTTCACTCCTTAGGATGTAATTAACTATGGGGGTTTGCCTCTATAGGGAACTTAACGAACCTGATTTAAAATAAACCTTGCTTTACTTCTCCAAAGTAGGAAAGAATCTCGGTACATTCAAAACCCATAGTCCAGGAGTCCTTATTAAGGTGATTAGGTCCATTTGTAGGATGGAGACTTCGCTCGAGATAGTACATCATTCCTCAATGTCGCACCATCACCCTAATAACAACATCTATGGATCTACGGTATCCAACACAAGAAGTGTTTTAAAATACTATTGGTTCTTCATTTATTTCTTTCCTCTTTCAAAAGATTAGATGAAGAATTCAAAATAATTTTCACCATAATGATTGCCAACCCAAAATTGAAAAATAAAGGATCTTCAAAAAAGAGTGATCATGAGAAGCAGGAATAATAAGGTCAGGAAAGAATTGTAGTAGAAGATGATGAAGGTGTCTGAGGACCAGCATAGTTCTTCATTTGAATAGATCATGGACTCTGACTGCACGTTTCACATAACTCTTAATAGGGAGTATTTCTTCACCTATTAGGTAGAGGTGAAGAGGTGTTGATGGAGAACGATTTCTCATGTCCTATAGTTGTTATTGGCTCAATGAAATTTTAAATATACGATGGCACTATCAAGACACTCTCTGAAGTCAAGCATTCACAAAATTTAAGAAAAATTTGATCTACCTTAATACCATTGATGACAAGGGTTTGAGATACACAAGTGAAGGTGGAGCCATATAAGTTTCCAAAAGAGCACTTATGGTGATGAGAGGTCAAAAGACTAAAGGAAATCTCTATGCTTTGGAAGGTTCCTTTATTACAAGTTCAATAACTATTTCAACCTACATGTCAAAAATTGATGTTACTATATTATGACATTTAAGGTTAAGTCATATGAGTGAGAAAGATCTTAATATGTTAATCAAATGAGATCTATTATGTGGTCAACACATTGACACTTTAGAGTTCTGTGAACTGTGTATTTTGGGAAATTAAAAAATAGTCTAATTTATTTGTATAGTCCATAAAACTAAAGGACAACTTGACTAGATCCACTCCGATCTATGGGGACCATCGAGAGAGCCATCTCGTGGAGGTGTAAGATACATGTTGATATTTATTGATGATTACTCTATGAAGATTTGACCATTTAATAAAGAAAAAATTGATGTATTTAGAGTCTTCAAGTAGTGGAAGACCATAATCGAAAAATAGACTAGATGACAAATCAAGTACCTCAGGATAGATAATGGATTAGAGTTTTGCTTCTGATACTTTGCTAATTTTTTTCATTTAGAAGACATCACTCACAACCACACATGTGTTATGATGCCATGGTGTTATTAGGAGGTACAGCCATACCATTTTGGAAAGAATCCGTTGTATGTTTTTTTCAGCCATTTTAGACAAGAGTTTTTGGGTTGAAGCTGCTTCTATTGCATGCTATCTAATCAACCATTCACCTCATGCTACTATTGACTTGAAGTGTCTAAAAGAGGTATGGTTTAGTAGCCCTCCTAATTATTCTAACTTGAAAATTTTTTGTTGTACAGCTTATGCTCATATCAGGGATGAAAAGTTAAATTCTATATCAAAGAATATGATATATAGAATGGCATAAAGGGTTATAGACTCTAGAGTCCTAAAGATTTCAAAATCTTTGTAAGCAAAGATGTTGTGTTTGATGAAAAATCTCTACTACATTAACTAATGTCACGACCTTCTAGTCCTAATTGAGATGGATTAATTATGTCAAAGAGCACTCAAATTGAGGTGGAGCATTCCACTTCTACAACATCACTTCGACAGACAAGTATTGGGGAAGAAACTCCTATTGTTGCACCTTCTTATTCTTTGGTCAGGGATAGAGAGAGAAGAGTGATTTGTCCTCCTAAGTGATATTGTGAAGCAGATTTAGTTCCAAATGCATTGAGCATTGTAGAGGAGACTTTTGTTGAGCCATGCTCATATGATGATGCAATCTCCAATACAGACTTTATAAAGTGGCTCATAGCTATGTAGGATGAGATATAATCATTACATAAGAATCATACTTAGGAACTCACATGACTCCCAAAAGAAAATAAGGCCATCTTGTGCAAGTTGGTGTTCAAGAAAAAGGATGGTGCATCAGAAAATGAAGAACCAAGGTTCAAAACTCGATTAGTAGAGAAGGGATTCAGTCAAATTCCACATGTAGACTTCACTGATGTCTTCTCTCTAGTTGTAAAGCAGGCATCTATTTGTGTATTGCTCGAACTCATTATAGCTCATGGTTTGGAGCTTGAGCAGTTACATGTGACATCTTTCTGCATGATGAGTTCGAAAAAGAAATCTGCATGATCTAGCCTGAGGGCTTTGTTGTGGAAAAAAAGAGGATTATGTCTATAGATTAAAGAATTCATTGTATAAGCTAAAGTAATCCCCGTGCTAGTGGTATAAGAGGTTTGATGAATTCATGATTAGTATTGGTTTTACTAGAAGAACTTTGATAGTTATGTCTATTTGAGAAAGCTGTCAAATACATTATTTGTATATCTTTTGCTATATGTGGATGTTGATTGCTACTAATGATAAATCTAAAGTCTAGAAATTGAAATATATTCTTAGATCTGAATTTGAAGTTAAAAACTTAGGTGCGACAAGAAAGATACTTGAGATGAAGAGTTGTTGGTCGAGATCAGAAGGGCTTTTGCATCTTCTTAATCAGCCAATGTTTAGAAGGTGTTGCAGAGGTTTAAAATAAAAGATGCAAAAGATGTCTTCACTCCATTAGCTACACACTTTAGATTATCAACATAAATGTCTCAAACTATAGATGTTGAGAAGGAATACATGGAGCATGTTCTAGATGCTAGTGTCATCGCCTTAATGTATGGTATGCACTGCCTAGACTTAGCTCAAGCAGTGAGCATTGTGAGTAAATACATGGTAAATTCAGGAAAGCAACATTGAGATTATGTTAAGTGGATTCTGAGATATCTCGCTGCACCATAGATACATGCATGGCATTTGGCGCCCTCAAATCAAAGTCTGTCGGATTTGTAGACTCCGATTATGCTGGTGACTTAAATTGAAGAAGGTCTACTATGGGATTTGTATCACTCTAGGGCAAGATTTGTATTCACTCTAGGAGGTTGCTCAATCAATTGGAGGCCATCTTTATAGCACACAGTGGCTCTATTTACAATCAAGTAGTAGAATATATGACCATTTCTAACGCTATCAAAGAAGTTATTTGGTTGAGAGGCTTATATAGAGATCTCAATGGAAGTCTATGAAGATGTCTCATTGTGGTAGTCAAAGTTCTATTTATCTAGCCAAAGATCAAATGTACCATGAGCGGACCAAACACATCGACATCCGGTTTCACCTCATTTGAGATATCATCACTTAGGTAATTTATAGTAGAAAAAATTAACACATTGGAGAATCCCACCGACAAGTTGACAAAGCCTCTTCCAATGACCAAGTTCAAGCATTGCTTAGACTTGATCGGTGTTCGATGCAGATGAACCCTAAGGGGCTTTGGAGAGTGGAGTGCAATTTAAAGCTTCATATTTGTGGTAATTTTAAGCCAAAGTGAAGATTTGTAAAATAATACATTGAAATTTCCTACCAAAAATATTTGTTTTCAAATATATTTGTTGTTTAATATCTTTGTTGAATATATCCACAGCTAACTATATTTGCTACCAAATATAATTATTGTCAAATATATTTACTGTCAAATACATCATTCTTCTAACTCTATAAATACCTCATGTATGCCATGTAATACCTAATTAGTTTCTTAATTTATTCCTAATTATTATTGTTTTAATTAACCCACATTCAGAAGATTAGATCAGAGTAAATCCACTTTACTTTGCATGCAACCGGATTAAAGCCTTCGACGACGTATGGTCGAGATCGACCTGCTCTATTTCATTTCCTTCCCTCATGCTCGCCCTTCACGCCGTTCCTTCACGCGAGTTCATCTCGCTTTCCGTTCCTCCGCTCGACCGCACTCGGACACGTAACGCAGAAACCACCGCTTTTGCCTTCGCCGGCTTCGACGAATTGTCACCTCCGTGGCACCGATCGCGCGACGCTCGAGCCCGAACGCCTTTCCCGGTCACGCCGACTCGGTGGAAGCCCTGTATGGCCTTCGCCATCGCTGGGAATGCCACGCCGTCCGGAGGTAAGATGACGGTTGGAAATCCGTAAGCCGCCGATTTGGGAAATCGTGAACCGATCGCTGGGCCGGGATTCTGCTCGCCGATCGGGGAAACTTAAGGGAATTTTGTGAGTTGCTAATTTCTTTCCCTATCCCTTTTCTTTAGCTAGCAGCCTTCCTTGGGGTTGAAATGCGTGATTGGGAAATCGAACTTGGCTGCTAGGTGAGTTGTAGAGTTATTGTGTATTAAAATGGGGATTTAGGATTGACATTGTTTGTTAATTTTAGTTTTGTTGATTGAAGCTGTAATATGACATTAGTAGATACTTTGAGTCGCATCGATTTCAAAGCTTATGAGGAGATATCAATTTCGTAAGATTGGTGTTAGTTATGAGTTTCATTTATGAGTTTCATGTATTAGAAGTATTTAGAAGAGTTATGTCATTTTAGGTTGTGTACTGAGGAGAATCGAGGAGCACATCACATTAATCGACTGTATTAATCGAGGTGAGACATAATTGCTAATGTAAATTCAGTTTCTATTCTTATGTATGCCATTGTTTCTACCACTTTGTATAAATTGTATGAATGACGTATCTCTGTCATATTGTAGGCAATTACAAATGCTTATACTTGACCTAGTATAGATTAATCGATTTATACCGACATTATACAAGTTCATAGCATATGATTTCATTAAGCATATAGAAATATTTTAAAATATGTTAAATGCGAATGTGATAAACAGGAAATGTCGAAAATTGTGATAGAAGGCTATGTTAAAGGAATCTGCAGATAGCAAAGTTCGACGAGATGAGCGTGATTAGGGGATCTTAGTATCCCCGACTGCATTTTGAGGTTGGGGTTAGGCTATCCAACCGGTGTCGTTAGTATGTAGAGTATGGTTCGCCCCGCTTATCCTTCGCTTTAGGCCTCGGGTGTGACACTTATGAATGAAAGTCAAAACCTATGCAATTATAAATGACATTTCTAGAAAATGATTTGATGAATAGAACTGAAATGATTTAATGAAAATTACCGCTTCCTCGACATTGATACAAGATGTACCTAAGATATTACCTACAAAGATATTATTCGTTATATTGCTACATTTCTACAAAGACCTACAAAGATATTGTTCGCCATAATGTTACATTACGCAAAGATGCTTTACCTACGCTTTTACCGTTTGTAAATTTTCATGTACATGCACGATTGTTTCTACTGTCTTGTACTGAGCTTACTTTAGCATTCTTATCTCACTAAGCTTTTAGCTTATGATGCTACCATTGATAATTTTAGGAAAAGACGAGCTGGGTAGAAGCTAGTCTATTTTGTTGAATTATATAGTTTTTGGGAAGCTTAAAGGCTTTTGGGTAATGCATTAAATATTTTTAGTTACCTGTTGCTCAGATTTAAAAACTTAAAGATTTCATGCTTCCAAGATTTGTGATATGAATTAAGTTAAGTATATGAATTGCAAAATAGTTTAGTGATGATTTGATTAGATACACCTTTCACTTGCTCGCTAAGCAGAGACGTTGGAACGTGAATCGGTCCAATCGAGTCATCCTATTCTGTTACACTTCAGACTGACCCTAGCATAAGGGGGTCATCTGGGGTGTGACAGAAAGTGGTATCAGAGCAATAAGGTTGAGAATAGAGTAAAAAGATTGATGAGCAATAGTAATGGAAGCATGATTTGGATTTAAGATAAGTGTTGAATTGAGCAATACAAAGCTATAGGACGATAAAGTTGGGTTAGGAATCCATATGTTCTTAATTTCATGCATGTATGATATTTAATAAATATGCATCATATAAATACTTTTATAATGCATTAATTTGCAAGAAATGCCGAAAGGTTAGAGGGTCACCCTCTGACTAAATGCACCGAATTGCTCAAGATAATTCTAACAGAGTGAAATACAACCTAGAGCAAGTGGTGAAGGTAGATCCGATGAATTGCAAGGGTAGTTCATTGATTTCCGTTGTAAGCTAGCCTCTATGGAAAAATCTGATCAAGTACGACCAGTATGGTTCAAGTGGACCAACATTTGAGGATATTTCAAACATTCAAACCACCAAAGATTCAAGGGATGATCCTATAGTGGTGGAAGATTGGTCGCTTAAAATTGGAAAATTTTGGATGGGATGATTTGCCCAAAAGAAGAGTAGTATTACTTTTGTTAAGGGGAGGCGTAAAGGTGGTGGCAGCTCGATAGGGAAAGATTTGAAATGATACCCATTACTTAGATCAAATGGGATGAGTTTGTCAAAGTATTCAAAGATTGGTTCATTCCTCCATCAGCCATCAGACTGGCTTTACAAGACAAATTTTTCAATCTAACGCAAGGCTCAAAAACTATAATGCAATATGAAGCCGAAGTTCACTTCTCTAGATATGCTCCACATTATATCATTACGTGAAGAGAAATGTCATAGATTTCAAGGCCTCGAGATCAATTGAGATTGGCATTAGCTCCCTTTGATATCGAGTTCTCAGTGTTAGTGAAAGGGCTAGAAGAATTGAAAATGAGTTGAATTTTTCCAAACAATATGGGATTTACAGGCGGGCAAACGCAAAAGCTTTGAAAGAAGGCCAGATTTTCCTAGCAAGAAATTTAAGTTTGATGATAGACAGAAACAAATTCAGTTGGAGAAACCTATTTGTGACAAGTGTGGGAAAAGACATTTTGGTCAATGTATGGCTGGATCAGGGAGATGCTACAGATGTGGTCAGGTTGGACATCGTGCACTAGACTGCCCAATGGAGAAGAAGAAGGACATAAAGCCATACAATTATCAGGGACAGGGTCAACAAAGAAAATTTTTGGAAGCCGTGAAGCCGTAACACACAATTTTGGGAAACCTTCAATTCAAGAAAAGGAGAAACTTTAGAGCAAAACCAACCCTCCAAGAAAAGCCGAGTTTTGCTATCACCCACAAGAAGCAAAGGAATCAAATGAAGTGGTGTCGTATGCTTAAAATTTCGATCATTTGGGTTCAATTTCGCTTTGATTCTCGCCGATTCGCTCATTTCGATTCTTTTTTCGCCGTTTACTTGATGCTATTTATTTCACACCAGATTGAATGTGGTAATGCCTTCGATGATAGTTTGAATACAAATAGAAATGTATTGTTGACATTAACATTCAAGATAAACACTTTCTACGTAAACTATCTTACCAATCGACATTTTGACGTTATACTAGTATGGATTGGTTGATCAAATATTTTGCAACAATTGAATGCTGAAAGAGGAGAGTGAAATTTTGCATGCCTGGTAAAAAAATCATTTTATTTTTCTTGTGATAAGAATGCCGCTTTTTGATTAGTGAAGTTGAGTAAATATTTAAGAAGTGAAATGGTATTTCTAAAATTATGCTAATAAGGAGGTGGTTGAACTGAAAAACATTCTAGTTGTTTCGGAATTTCCTGATGTGTTTTCGGAGGAATTACCAGGGTTGCCACCAACACGAGAAGTAGAGTTTGGGATTGATGTACAACCTGGTACAACTTCTATACATAAATCTCCTTACAGGATGGCTCCTAAAGAATTGCAGGAATTGAAGTGCCAATTGCAAGAATTGATAGACAAAGGATTTATTCAGCCCAGCAACTCACCGTGGAGTGTACCCGTGTTATTTGTTAAGAAAAAGGATGGGTCTATGCGATTATGTGTTGATTAGAGTTAAATAAAGTGACAATCAAGAACAAGTATCCACTACCGAGGATTGATGATTTATTTGATCAGTTGGAGGGAGCCACCATTTTCCGAATTGAAGATCTGGATATCATCGTTAGAGTTAAAGATACCGATATTTTAAAATTTTTGGAACCGATATGGACATTATGAATTTCTTGTTATGCCATTTGGTTTAACTAATGCTCGCAAATTTTATGGACTTAATGAATCGGTTTTCAAGCCCTGGTGGACCAATTTGTTATCATCTTTATTGATGATATTCTCGATTTATTCTAAAACTGATGAAGAACATAAATCATTTGAGGAGATTATTTTAGAATTGTTAAGACAAAATCAATTATATGCCAAATTTTCAAAATGTGAATTTTGGATGCATAGCGTCGATTTTTAGGTCACATTATAAGTGGCGAAGGAGTTTCATGATCCTCAAAAGTAAAAGCAATTTTAGATTGGTCGCACCAAAGAATGTTAAGTTCGCTTTGCTGGCTTACAGTTATTTGTCAAGAGATTTTCTCATATTGCAATGCCTCTAATTTATTGAGAAAGGATATCAAATTCCAATGGACAACTGAATGTGAGTTTTCAAGAATTGAAAAAAGCATTTGACCACCGCAGCTAGATAAACCAGGGATTCCAAATATTTAGTGATGCATCTTTAAAAGGCTTGGGTTGTGTTTTAATGAAGTAATTGCTTATGCTTCGAGACAATTAAAGCCTCACGAAAGAAATTATCCCGTGCATGATCTAGAGTTAGCAGCTGTGGTTTTTGCTCTTAAAATTTGGAGACATTACTTATATGGAGTGAAATGTGAAATTTTTACTGATCATCAAAGTCTTAAGTATATTTTTACACAAAAAGAATTGAATCTAAGACAAAGAAGGTGGCTTGAGTTTATTAAAGATTATGATTTAGATATTCAGTATTGTCCGGGCAAAGCTAATGTAGTGGCTGATGCATTAAGTCGCAAGTCCATGGGAAATGCCAGTTGGATTATTACTCAAAAGTCAGAGTTGATTAGAGAATTAGAGGCTCTACAGCTGGAAGTTAGAAGATTCAGTGATACTGGGCATTTATCTCAATTGACAGTGCAATCAACTTTATTTGATAGAATCAAAGCTGCACAGAAACTGGATTGTGGATATCAGAAATTCCTTGAACAAATCCATTAATGGAATTTTGTAGATGAGGGTGTTATTCTAAGAATTTACAATTATGGGTACCGTGATGGTGTTGACAAGAAATTTTACGAGGCTCAAAGGGATATACTATTCATCCAGTAGTTCAAAATGTATAAAGATTTAAAAGCAACATTTTGGTGGTCGTATGAAGAAAGATATACGAATATGTCTCTCAAGCTTGTTAGATTGTTAAAGCTGAGCATCAAAGACCCGGTGGATTGTTACAGTCATTACCTATACCGGAGTGGAAGTGGGAAGAAATTGCAATGGATTTTGTTATGGGATTTCCTCGATCTAGGCAAGGTCGTGATAGTATATGGGTCGTTGTGGATAGATTGACCAAGTCAGCTCATTTCTTACCCATGAAACGAGCATTATTGATAAATTGTCCGATTATATGTTAAAGAAATTGTAAGTCTTCATGGTGTACCAAAAGTGATCGTCTCTGACAGAGATGGTAGATTTACTTCCAAATTATGGAAAGGAATTCAGAGAGGCTTGGGCACACAGTTACACTTAAGTACAGTTTTTCATCCTCAAATTGATGGACAATCAGAAAGAACAATTTAAGTCCTAGAAGATTTGTTGAGACTATGTATTTTAGATTTTAGAGGTAGCTGGGAAGATCATATTCCTGATCGAAGTTTGCTTACAATAATAATACCAATCTAGTATTCAAATGGCTCGTATGAAGCATTGTATGGTCGAAAGTGTAAAACTCCATTAAGTTGGAAGTGGGAGAAAGATATTAGGTCCGAGTTGGTTGATCAAGCTACAGAAAATCGATTAATCAGAGATAGATTGAAAGTCGCACTGATCGTCGGCAAGTATTATGACTTAAAGCATCGAGCTGTAGAATTTCAAGTTGGAGAATTTGTATTTTTGAAAGTCAAACCTATGAAAGGAATTAGTAGATTTGGTCACGGAGGTAAATTGAGCCCTAGGTACATAGGACCTTTTGAAATCATTGAAAGGATTGGCAATATGGCTTACAGACTTGCCTTACCCATTGAATTGGCAGACATTCACAACGTCTTTCACATTTCAATGTTGAGAAAATGGATCACAGATGCAGAGCAGAAGATTCCATATACCAAGTTTGAAATACAACCAGATTTGACTTATGCATTGGAGCCAGAAAAGATTTTAGAATTTGATGTGAAGAGATTACGAAATAGACAAATTTCCTATGTTAAAATTAAATGGAAACACAGACCAATCAAAGAAGCTACTTGGGAGGTTGAACAAGAGATGAGGCAGAAGTTTTCCTTCATGTTTGAATGATTCAGAAGAAATTTCGAGGACAAAATTTTTGTTTAAGAGGGAGAAATTGTAATACCTAATTAGTTTCTTAATTTATTCCTAATTATTGTTTAAGCTAATTAACCCATTATTCTTGTAGCATTAGGGGCATGTAAATCCACTTTACATCATGGCGGGATTAAAGCCTTCGACAGCGTATGGTTGGATCGACCGTTCCTATTTCATTCCTTCCCTACCGCGGCCTCAGTCCTTCACGCTGTTCTTCACGCTGCGAGTTCATCTCCGCTTTCCGTTCCTCGCCGGCGACGCTCCCGTGACCGAGAACAGAAACCACCGCTCTTTCCTTCGGCTTCGGCGTGAATTGTCACCTCAGCCGCGTTCGAGCCCGTAACGCCTTCCCCTGGTCACGCCGCACTCGGTGGAAGCCCGTATGGCCTTCGTCGTCGCTTGGGAACGCCGCAGCCGTCCGTGAGGTAAGACGCACGGGTTGGGAAATCCCGTAAGCCGCTCGGTTTGGGAAATCCCGTGAACCGATCGGCTCGGCTCCCGTGAACCGATCGGCTCGGTTCGGGATTCCTGTTCCTGGCCGATCGGGGAAACTTAAGGGAATTTTGTAAGTTGCTAATTTCTTTCCCTATCCCTTTTTCTTTCAGCTAGCAGCCTTCCTTGGTGTTGAAATGCGTGATTGGGAAATCGAACTTGGCTGCTAGGTGAGTTGTAGAGTTATTGTGTATTAAAATAGGGATTTAGGATTGACATTGTTTGTTAATTTTAGTTTTGTTGATTGAAGCAGGTAATATTGACATTAGTAGATACTTTGGAGTCGTACTCCAGTATTTCGAAAGCTTATGAGGAGATATCAATTTCAGGTAAGATTGGTGTTAGTTATGAGTTTCATTTATGAGTTTCATGTATTAGAAGTATTTAGAAGAGTTATGTCATTTTAGGTTGTGTACTCGAGGAGGAATCGAGGAGCACATCACGACACTGACTTAGACACTGAGGTGAGACATAATTGCTAATGTAAATTCAATTTCTATTCCTATGTATGCCATTGTTTCTACCACTTTGTATAAATTGTATGAATGACGTATCTCTGTCATATTGTAGGCAATTACAAATGCTTATACTTGACCTAGTATAGATTACTGATTTATACTGATTATAGACAGTTAGTTCATAGCATATGATTTCATTAAGCATATAGAAATATTTTAAAATATGTTAAATGCAGTAATGTGATAAATAGGAAAATGTCAGGAAAATTGTGATAGGAAGGCTATGTTAAAGGAATCTGCGCAGATAGGCAAAAGTTCTGACGAGATGAGCCGTGATTAGGGGATCTTAGTATCCCCGACTTTGGCATTTTGAGGTTGGTTGGGGTTAGGTCCAAGCGGTGTCACATTAGGTATGTAGAGTATGGTTCTGGCCCTGCCTTACCTTCAGCTTTAGGCCGACGGGCCGGGTGACGACCCTTATGAATGAAAGTCAAAACCTATGCAATTATAAATGACATTTCTAGAAAATGATTTGATATAAAACTGAGAACTAAAATGATTTAATGAAAATTACTGCTCCTTGACATTGATACAGTATGTACCTACAGCATATTACCTACAGCATATTGTTCCGTTATATTGCTACATTTCTACAGCACCTACAACATATTGTTCAGTTACAATGTTACATTACTGCAGTACAGTTTACCTACAGTTTTACCAGCTTTGTAAATTTTCATGTACATGCACGATTGTTTCTACTGTCTTGTACTGAGCTTACTTTAGCATTCTTGTCTCACTAAGCTTTTAGCTTATGATGCTACCGTTGATAATTTCAGGAAAAGACGAGCTGGGTAGAAGCTAGTCTGTTTTGTTGAATTGTATAGTTTTGGGAAGCTTAAAGGCTTTTTTGTACATACAAATTAAATGTCTTTAGTTGCTCTGTATTTATTTACAAACTTAAAGATTTCATGCTTCCAGTATTTGTGATATGAATTAAGTTAAGTAGTATATGAATTGCAAATAGTTTAGTGATGATTTGATTAGATACACCTTTCACTTGCTCATTCCTAGCAGTGGAACGTGTTGGTGGAATCGTGTCGAGTCATCCTATTCATTACACTTGATTGACCCTAGCATAAGGGGTCATCGGGTATCGAGAAAGTGGTATCAGAGCAATAAGGTTGAGAATAGAGCAAAAAGATTGATGAGCAATAGTAATGGAAGCATGATTTGGATTTAGGATAAGTGTTGAATTGAGCAATACAGAGATATAGGATGATAAAGTTGGGTTAGGAATCCATATGTTCTTAATTTCATGCATGTATGATATTTAATAAATATGCATCATATAAATACTTTTTATAATTTCAGATTAATTTGCCTGAAGAAATGCCAGAAAGGTTAGAGGGTCCCCAGACTAAATGCACGACTCTGAATTACTCAAGATAATTCTAACAGGAGTGAAATACAACCTAGAGCAAGTGGAGAAGGTAGATCTGATGAATTGCAAGGGGTAGTTCAGTTGAATTTCCAGGTTGTTAAAAAGCTAGCATCTATGGAAAAATCTGGCAGACCGAGTAGGTGGTTGAAGTGGACCAACATTTGAGGATATTTCAAACATTCAAACCACCGGATTCAAGGGTGATCCTATAGTGGAAGATTGGTCGCTTAAAATTGGAAAATTTTGGATGGGATGATTTGCCCAGCGAAGTAGTATTAGTACTTTTTTGTGTTAGAAGGGGAGGAGGCGGAAAGGTGGTGGCGAGCTGATAGGAAAGATTTGAAATGATACCTCGAGATCAAATGGGATGAGTTTGTCAAAGTATTCAAAGATTGGTTCATTCCTCCATCGAGGCCCGGCTTTACAAGACAAATTTTTCAATCTAACGCAAGGCTCGAAAACTATAATGCAATATGAAGCCGAAGTTCACTTCTCTTTCTAGATATGCTCCACATTATATCAGTACACAGGAAGAGAAATGTCATAGATTTCTGCAAGGCCTCAGAGATCAATTGAGATTGGCATTAGCTCCCTTTGATATCAGTGAGTTCTCAGTGTTAGTTGAAAGGGCTAGAAGAATTGAAAATGAGTTAAATTTTTCCAAACAGCAGTGGGATTTACAGGCGGGCAAACGCAAAAGCTTTGAAAGAAGGCCAGATTTGCCTAGCAAGAAATTTAAGTTTGATGATAGACAGAAACAAATTCAGTTGGAGAAACCTATTTGTGACAAGTGTGGGAAAAGACATTTTGGTCAATGTATGGCTGGATCAGGGAGATGCTACAGATGTGGTCAGGTTGGACATCGTGCACTAGACTGCCCAATGGAGAAGAAGGACATAAAGCCATACAATTATCAGGGACAGGGTCAACAAAGAAAATTTTTGGAAGCCAGGAAGCCAGGTAACACACAATTTTTGGGGAAACCTTCAATTCAAGAAAAAGGAGAAACTTTAGAGCGAAAAACCAACCCTCCAGTAAAAGCCAGAGTTTTTGCTATCACTCCATAAGAAGCAAAGGAATCAAATGAAGTGGTGTCAGGTATGCTTAAAATTTCAGATCATTTGGGTTGATTACGTTTGATTTTGGGCATTCGTTCATTTCTGATTCCTTTTTCGCCAGTTTACCAGTTGATGCTATTTATTTCACACCTGTATTGAATGTGGTAATGCCTTCTGGTGATAGTTTGAATACAAATAGGAAATGTGTTGTTGACATTAACATTCAAGATAAACACTTTTCTACAGAACTAATTATCTTACCAATCAGACATTTTGACGTTATACTAGGTATGGATTGGTTGATCAAATATTTTGCAACAATTGAATGCTTTGGAAGAGGAGAGTGAAATTTTGCATGCACGGTAAAAAATCATTTTATTTTTCTTGTGATAAGAATGCCGCTTTCTTCTTTGATTAGTGCGGTGAAGTTGAGTAAATATTTAAGAAGCGGAAATGGTATTTAACCAAATTAGATGTGAATAAGGAGGTGGTTGAAAAAACATTCCAGTTGTTTGAATTTCCGATGTGTTTGAGGAATTACAGTTGCCACCAACACGAGAAGTAGAGTTTGGGATTGATGTACAACGGTACAACTTCTATAAATCTCCTTACATGGCTCTAAAGAATTTGGGAATTGAAGTGCCAATTGCAAGAACTGATGACAAAGATTTATTTAGCCCGACTCACCGTGGAGTGCACCGATATTTGTTAAGAAAAGGATGGGTCTCTGCGATTATGTGTTGATTACGAGTTAAATAAAGTGACAATCAAGAACAAGTATCCGAGGATTGATGATTTATTTGATCGGTTGGAGACGTATTTTCCAAATTGATTTGAGATGGATATCATCGTTAGAGTTAAAGATCGATATTTTAAAAGCGACTTTTGGAACCGGATATGGACACAATTTCTTGTTATGCCATTTGGTTTAACTAATGCTCCTGCGGCTTTATGGACTTAATGAATCGTGTTTTCAAGCCCTTGGTGGACCCTTTGTTATCATCTTTATTGATGATATTCGATTTATTCTAAAGCGATGAAGAACATGCAAATCATCTGAGGATTATTTTAGAATTGTTAAGACAAAATCAATTATATGCCAAATTTTCAAAATGTGAATTTTGGATGCATTCGCATTTCTAGGTCACATTATAAGAGTGGAAGGAGTTTCATTGATCCTCAAAAAGTAAAAGCAATTTTAGATTGGTCCGCACCAAAGAATGTTACAGAAGTTCGCAGTTTTTTTTTTCTCATTAGTTTTTTTTTTTTTTTCAGAATTTTTGACCTATGATTTGGTTATTGGGATCAAAAATATAAATAAAATTGGGTGTCATCTCAAAGGAGAAAATGCAGAGGTTCTATGACATTAAAATTTCTAAAATGGGATTGAAGGATCTTGATCAAGGAAAGCCAAATAGGACCTTTATTTGATCAATTATGACATATTATAAAAAATATATATTTATATCTTTATTTGAATCAGCTTAATGCAAGTACAAAGATGTCTAAATAAAGACAAGAAAAGAACAATAAAAAGAGACATTAAAAATTATTAAATCCACTAAAATTAGAATATGTTTGTAATTTATTTTCTTCATATGTTGTGAATATGAGGATTAAATCACCCAAGCTCTAATAATATTAAATAATAGCATAAATTATTTTGAAATTTACCTGCAGGATTCGTATATTATGTTAAAATGTCTTTCCAATTAAGATACAAAGATTGGTAATTTTAACTGAAAGCAAAAATAAATAAATGAAATTTTAGGTGTTACACATAAATATGTAAGAATTGTGACGTATGCATGTAAATTTCTCAATTCTAATAACACGTGTTATATTCCATGCTTATGGCATTACACATTGATAAACTTTAAAGCGAAAATACATACCATCAAAGAAAGGTTACTCAATTCTTTTACTTTGCCTAAAGGCAATGCTAATTGCAACTTCCCACGAGCAACATAAACCTGTCATTCAAGGAAAATGCAAATTGATATATGGTTTCCACATAAATAATACAAATAAAGGAAATGCCAAAATAAAAGGAATAAAAATGCAGAGGAGTTGAATAATAAGAACTGCAGGTTTTATTTTGTATGAAGGGAAGAGCATATGAAACTCAGCAAAGTATATATATTTCTGTAAGCATTCATGGAGTAAGTACCTTGTAGGTCCCATGGTTCGATCTTATAAAGCTCAACTTCTTTTATGACATCTTGATCAATTATCTTTGAGCTTACTTTCTGGCGAAGATAGTAATTTACGAGCTCTTCTTCAGTAGGATGGAATCTGAAGCCTGGAGGAATTTTGCTGCTTGTAGTACTCATTGCTTAAGCTTCTTAGATGATGAATCTGCAACAAAAATTGCTTATAAGAACAAGAAATAGCTGAGCTTTGTAACGAGTATAAAAAATTTCTTAGAATTGCACCAGTTTCATTGCTGTTCATGAAATCAGATTCCATATATATTATGATTTAAAAGTATTAAAATTGAATAAAAACACACAGATATAAAACTGTTTATCGCAGATCTATATGTTTGGAAGCCCAATATATTTTGGAAGGAGGATATGTGAATCACCATAACTTCTACAGAAGAAACTCCTATTCCCTACAGAAGTTAACACATAATAATGCATACAAACTTCTGCCGTCAAATCATTTTGTTGAAAGAACTCGTGGGAAGGACAAGAAAAACATCCTGACATAGTCAGCAAATGTGGAATTTAGAATTAGGATTAGGCTGATGATAAAAAAATTTTGACCTTAAATACTTAGCATAAGACTGATGATGATGATGTTTCTAATTGAACTAAGCTCAATCACATTATTATTATAAATACATCTGATATTCAAATAATCAAACAATAATACAACAATCAACTTGATATAACTTGGAAAAGCTACCCAATTCCAGTATTCAGAGGCTGGTCAATGAGAGACGATTCAGAACCTGGACAATATGCTTGAAAGATAGCTTGTTTTCAGACCATTACAGATATCACAGAGCATAATTTGCTCAAACTTCATGGATTATATATACATCTAACAGCTCCAAAATGTTTAACAAAGCTTGATTCATAGAAAAAATATTGAGAAAACTAAGGGACTTGCCTCTTTTTTTCATTAGGAACATAAAAATCAAAGTTGACATCAACACATCCAGATTTGTAAATATGAGATACAAAAATCATCTTTATCATTTGTTTTAATAAACTCGAACAAATCATTGAGATAGAGAGACACACCGACAGATAGAAAGAACACAAAACAAGAAAGATAAACTTAATCACTAATCATTACACAGTTGCATGCACCTCTCAAAGTTCTGAAAATTCACTGTTATCTTCTTCTGCTGATTCAAGTTTTCTGAGAAAATATAATCTTAGATCTGTCTCTCTTTGAAGCCGTAGGTCCTCCTCGATCAAGGAAAACTGAGAAAGGGAGAGAGAGAGAGAGAGTATAGAAAAAGAGAGAGAGACAGTGAGATAGAATATTGGAATAGAGGGGACCAAAAGAAAGGAAGGCTTTAGCTAAATCATTGGAAGCAACCTGTTTCGCTTTCAAACAAAAAAAATGCTTAGTGCATGTCGTAAAGATCTTTTTTTGGGAATAATCCTATACACCTTTAAGAAGAGGATAGAAAGCTCTGGAGTAGTAGTAGTACATAACCATGTTCTCAAAACCAACCAATGGAGTTTTGAGAGCATGGATAATATAAACAGTGGATTAAACGCATCATAGTTAAGAAAATGATGTCAATACATCCATTCAACTCTGAATCCCAAAAAATTACAACCATCAGTTAATTTGCAACTTCACCTGAAAAAGGCATTCTTGTCATAGTAATCATGGATAATATAAAAGTTTAATAAAATGGAAATGCCAGGAACAAAAGCTATGTGACTTCGTCAAAAAGTCTATAGTATCACAAACTAAAAGTAGTCACATCAAAAATAGTTCCAAAAAATCTGTCAATCTAAGTTGTTGTTTTTCAAATTTCTTCCCTTCTAATTGGTAACTTGGCACG
Organism: Cymbidium sinense; assembly: GCA_021442155.1. Lineage (NCBI taxonomy): Eukaryota > Viridiplantae > Streptophyta > Magnoliopsida > Asparagales > Orchidaceae > Cymbidium > Cymbidium sinense. Next base: position 84,596,045 of record CM038231.1, on the reverse strand, counting down.
AGTTCTACTATCAACAATGGCGCTTATGGAGGTACGTATACTTGCATCTTCATCTACTTGATTTAACGGATTCTTGCATGTAGTTCTGTGGTGTCCCCATAGGCCACACCTGCTACATTTATGAACATTTCGTGCTTTTTGGCTATTTTTTTGTAATAAGTTCTTGAATCTATTCTTTTTTGGTCTCCCGTGTCGCCTCAATGTTTTGGGAGCCTGAATATAATATTCACTGTCCAAAGTCTTCCATTGATCTTTCTCTAAAAGAGTTGATATTGCGCCTTCGTATGCTATTCGGTACCTACAATTAGTTAAATTTGCTTAACACACTAGAAACAAATATGTACAAAAGAAGGATATTAAAATCATACCTATGAACATGATAAATATCATCAACATATGTATGCCACAGAGGGTGCTCCTTACTCCCTACAACGGCAACTGCATGAATGCAAGGTAAACCAATCATCTGCCATTGTCTACAGGTACAACATTTATTTTCAAGGTCTACTTCATGTATACATCATAACGCCCTCTACCTCAACCCTCGTGATGTTGATTGCACGATGATAAAGTATTCCTTTCGAGTTATAATTTCTCTGATGTACTCCTCAATATGGGGAACTAACTCACTGTGCCATCTTGTAACGTCGATTTTTCTTTGAGCTCTTTGTTCCATGATCATTCCTCTATTCATGTCAACAAGATCTACAACTAGTTTATCTCTCACAGGTCCAATCCAAGAATTGAAGGATTCTGCCATATTGTTTGTATTATAATAATTCTTTACTTTAGCTGAAAATGTACTTTTAGACCACTTATAAGGCAATGAATGTAAGTCGAATAAATTGGTAATATTATATATTTCAACTTTGAATTGAACTCATGCTCGTGTATGCATTCACAAACTCAATTTATGACTATCTGACAATATTTTTTAAGGTTCTTCCACAAATGGCGGATACAAACCCTATGCTGCATTAGGAAACATGAGTTTCATTGCTTCACCTAGTCCTTTCTCCATATCTGATATGAATGCTAGTGCATATAACTCGTAACCAAGACTTTCAAATAAGTTTTCCAGAAATCATTGCCACGATGTCTTAGACTCACTTTCCACCACTGCAAATGCCAGGGTAAACAACTCATTGTTGCCATCAAGGGAGTTTCGAATAAACACCCCAAGTACTTCGATTTCAAGTGACAAGCATCAAGCCTATTAGATGTCATCACGCCGCATCAATGCAAACCTTGAAGCTCACATACAAACGCCTGAATGACCAGTCATCACTATCGTAAGTATAAATGATGCGAGAACCGGGGTTTCTATCAATAAGCTCTGCGACAAGTGATGGCACTAATCTGTAATTATCATCGATTGACCCAAATGCAATGCTTCGAGCTACCTCTCTAGATCGCCATAACTTCAGGTATGGTAGTGATAACCCAAAAGTCGACTCCAAGCTATTTTTGATATATTTTGGAGGAATATTTGGTTTCTTCTTCACAATATCTTGTATCTCTTGGGCAACCCAAGAGGAAGTTGCAATCTATTCCCCTTATTAATACCGGACATATATGTACTATAGTATATTTCTTAACCTCAAATGTTTGGCCATCGACAAAGTGATGCTCTAATTCTCCATGGACAATCTTTGTATGAGCAAGTAATAACGGGTTTTATCACTAGCTTTGATTTTAATCCCAAAATTATTTATAATTGCAGTGGTTCGTAAGGCGTGTTTGAAAGTTGTTGAATCTTGAAAACATGCACTGACTATTACAGCTTTTGCATCATTAACTTCATCAAGTAAAGAGTTAGAAACATCAAATCGTTGGGATAGGAATGATTGCACTCAAGCATGTCACTATGAAAAGAAACATCTCTATCTGTGACAATGTGTTATTTGCATTATCTTAGATCATTTGCAACCACCTCAACCTTGATACTTGCAAAATACTCCTCAATCATTTGCAAAACTTCAACATCACTTTCAATAAGTCTATATTCCTTTGGAGATGTCTCAAAAATATGATAATATAACTTAAATTCAAATCCTTGTAGCCATGGGCAAATTCCTTCCACATTCTCTTTAAGCACAATAAAATTGAGTAGGTCTTTCTCAAGCTTAACTGTTCTTTGTTTTCCGCCTTCATATTTACTTCTATTTGTTCTCTTGACTTCAACCCAATGTCCACCAAATTTGAAGATTACATATAGCCACTGACTCATATCTGCTTTTAAATTAAAATTTAGTCATCTTCACCGATAGGTAGAAAATAATTTCTCAACATTCCATATAAACAAAAATCCAATATAATTAACAAAAGAAGCATTATTTATTTTCAAATACTAAGAGAATAATATTGAACCATGATTCAAATAGTATTCAAATTATTTATTCTATTGTAATTTAATCAGTATTCAAATTCTTAACAAGTAAATTGAAATCTAATAAGGAGAGTTTAGAATTTATAGCCTATTTACAATCCTAAATGGAAAAGATAAAAGCTAAATTATTCTTTAAAAATGAACAGAGAAACACTATCGTGTATAGAACTAGTGCTAAGCCGAAATAGTTTAGAGTTTTAGAGCTTGCTTTCAATCCTAAATGACAAAGCTAAAAATAATATTATCCTTTAAAAGCAATGAACAGAGAAGGTACTAAGAAGCAAAGGAGTTGCCGGCGGGAACTTTTATAATGAAACTTTTAATAATATTATCCTTTTCACAAGTCCTATACCAAATGTATTACCTTGCAATCCCCCGTTTTCCCTTTGCTCGCTATGTGACGGGGAGCCGGCTTGAAGAAGATCCGATGGCTGAGTGCGGAAGAGCCGAAGATGTGAATCTTCAATCAAACCCAACCGCCACTCAGCGTCGAAGAACAGGCAATGAAGGGCACAACGAGAAGAAGACTCGGGCGTTGCCGGAGGAGCGGAGCACGATGGGGCGACGCTTCTCAATCCGCCTCCGCTATCGATCGGAAACATCTCCAACACCTAAGCGTCGAAGACGACTTGTAAAATTCCCACATGTGGGACAAAGGCTTTCTTACATTACGGAGCTCGAGGGAAGACCTGTAGCGGGCCGAACAAAGTGTTGGGAAGAAATGAATACTTACGGAGAGCGGAAAGTGGTAATATTGTGTTAGAATGTTTTAGGTGTTAAAATTATAAAATAGTAAGTTTAGGTGTTAAATATGTAAATAATGATGTTTGGCGTGGTATGTATGTAAATCCCCCTAAATAAAAATGAGCAATGAACTCAGAAAGTACTTCTATACCATTTAATTTGAACTCCATTTGTGTGATATATATATATATATATATATATATATATATATATATATATATATATATATATATATATATATATATATATATATATATATATATATATATATATATATATATATATATATATATATATATTCGTGTCGAGAATTTGTATAGAATAAAGCATCACATTTTAGTTTTGTATAGAAATCCGGCACACTGAATGGTTGAAAAGAGAATAAGACACTCTAGAATTTTATGGCGATAGATGAATGTATCGGTGATGATTTAATTGTTTGGTGGTGGCAGCGAAATGTAATGGTGGTTGGCTGACCAACAATAGTAGCGGTGCCGGCATGGTTGGCGGGCTCAACAATATGGTTAGCGGAATCGGTGACGATAATACGGTAGTGGCATGGCCCGGCGAGCGTGGTCAGCCAGTGATAACAAGTGGTCAACCATCAGATCAGCGATGGTCGCCGATGGCGGTGGTCGGCAACCAGCGCGACCGGCGGTAATTCGAGAGGGACAGCGATAAGTGGCGGTGTCGATGGCGATGGTCAACGGTGATACCGAGTCACAGCAATGATGATGTCGTGCGATAGCGGCGATGATGGTGGTAAGCGGGTGGCAGCGGCGGTGGTTAGCGGCAATGGCCGTGGTTGTGGTGGTAGTGATGACCGATGGTGGTGGTGGCGGCGTTATGCTTAGAGGTTCTTCAAACCTCGAGCTCTATCTTCTCTTTCAGCGCCTCATATGAAGAATGAGTATTTATTATATATTAGTGACACTTCTATAAATACAGGCAAAATTCAAACCACTCAATCGGATGGCTCGAAATGATTTATTCAATCATCTGATAATTTTAAGTATTTTAATGCCCAAATAAAGTCAGAATTAGGAGATCTGAGGCTAGTTAGATTTGGCTCGTCAAGACGCTCGATTTGACTATAAACATTCTATATTTAGGGGCCGACTGATATTGTAAAGTTTTTAATTATATTTTAAACGCTTGATCTGGTCAGTCTTGACTCAAAACCAGATTTCTTTCAACATCAAGATTCAAGCTTTGACTAGTGAAATTTTCAGTGTCAAATCAATAGTTTTAACTCTCATCTGAGGTTGTTTTGTCAAAATATGACGTTAACCTATGTGGAAGAGTTTAACCATTTTGATTTTTTAAAGATTATTTCTTAGAGTATTACTCGATGACAAACAACCTCGGATAGGTCATAACTTTGTACCTACTCCACACATGTTAACGTCATCGAGTAATAATCTGACAAATAAACTTGGAAGAAACAAAAGCTTAACCTCTTCCACGAGTTAATAATAAATCTTATGATAAAATAATCTCAGATGAGAGTTAAAACTATTGACTTCTTCCACACAGGTTAAATGTCACTAAGTAACACTCTAACAAATAACCTCATATAGGTCATAACTATGTACATACTCCACAGAGGTTAACGTCATCAAGTAACACTTTGACAAACAACTCCGGATGGGACAAAAATCCTCAACGAATTCAATTCAACATCTTCATACAGTTAATGTCATCAAGTAATACTTTGACAAACAACCTCGAATGGGTCAAAAATCTTTGGCGGATTCGATTCGACCTCTGCCATATAAGTTAAAGTCATCAAGTAATACTTTGACAAACAAACTCGGATGGGTCAAAAATCTTCAGCGGATTCGATTCAACCTCTTCCATATATATTACTATTATCAAGTAATACTTTGACAAACAACCTCGGATGGGTCAAAAATCCTTGGCGGATTTGATTCGACCTCTTCCATACAGGTTAACGTCATCAAGTAATACTTTGACAAACAACCTCAGATGGATCAAAAATCCTTGGTGAATTCGATTCGATCTCTTTCACACGTTAACGTCATGAAGTAACACTTTGACAAACAACCTTGGATGGGTCAAAAATTTTCAACAGATTCGATTTAACCTCTTCCATACAGGTTAATGTCATCAAGTAATATTTTGACAAACAACCTCGGATGGGTAAAAAATCCTTGGATTCGATTCGACCTCTATACAGGTTAATGTCATTAAGTAACACTTTGACAAACAACCTCGGATGGGTCAAAAATCCTTAGCGGATTTGATTCAACCTTTTCTATATAGGTTACTGTCATCAAGTAATACTTTGACAAACAACCTCGGATGGGTCAAAAATCCTTGGCGGATTCGATTCGACCTCTTTCATACAGGTTAACGTCATCAAGTAACACTTTGAAAAATAACCTCGGATGGGTCAAAAATCCTCAGCATATTCGATTCAACCTCTTCCATACAGGTTAATGTCATCAAGTAACACTTTGGCAAACAACCTCGGATGGGTCAAAAATCTTTGGCGGATTCGATTCGACCTCTTCCATACAGGTTAACGTCATCAAGTAACACTTTGACAAACAACCTCGGATGGGTCAAAAATCTTCAGCATATTCGATTCAACCTCTTCCATACTATCATCAAGTAACACTTTGGCAATTAAACTTGGATGGGTCAAAAATCCCCAGAAGATTCGATTTGATCTCTTCCATACAGGTTAATGTCATCAAGTAACACTTTGATAAACAACTTCGGATGGGTCAAAAATACTCAGTGGATTCAATTCTACCCCTTCCATACAAGTCAATGGCATCAAGTAACATCATGAAGAATAACACTCTGAAATTATCTATCATAATTTTTGAGTTTTCTAAGGAATGGTTCCTAATCAATGCTTCCCCACCACATTAGCAGTTGTCAACTATTAGAGTTTCAAGAAAATCATTTTTTTTATAAAATACGAGTTTTGATCACCTCAAACCCGATCGGTCGGCGAGGACAATTGACACCTCTTCGAGAGAAAATGAGCCTCGCCATATGAAATGCAGCCTTGATTGCCTCGAAACCGGTGGGTCGATGAGGATAGTTGATGCCTCTTTTAGAAATGCGGAGCTTGATCGCCTCAAATCCGGTCGGTCCTACAATGGCGGTTGGCGCCTCTTTCAAGGAAAAGCGGAGCCTCGCCCGTATGAACTGGGTCTTGATTACCTTGCCAGAGGTCGGTCTGAGGGCAGTTGGCGCCTCTTTGAAGGAAAATGAAGACATCGTCGTATGAACTACGGGCATTGATTACTCAGAACACGGTGGGTCGGCGATGATAATTGACGCCTCTTTCGAGGGAAAACTGGAGCCTCACCGTATGAACTACGGGCCTTGATCGCCTTCAAACCCAGTCGGTTCGACGAGGATAGTTGATGCCTCTTTTGAGAGAAAACCGGAGCCTCGCCTTATGAACTATGAGTTTTGATCAGCTCCAAACCCGATCGGTCCGATGAGGACAGTTGACGCCTCTTTCGAGGGAAAATTGGAGCTTCACCGTATAGACTGCGGGCTTTGATCGCCTCCAAACCCGGTCGGTCTGACGAGGAATTTTGACGCCTCTTTCGAGAGAAAATCGGAGCATCGCCGTATGAACTATAGACCTTGATCTCCTCCAAACCCAGTCGGTCCGACGAGGACAATTGGTGCCTCTTTCGAGAGAAAACCGGAGGCTCACCGTATAAACTATGAGTCTTGATCAACAAAACAAATGACCTTCTTTTTCGAAGAAGGTCAGAGCTTCCCTGACAAAAGAAAAAAAATTTTACCTTTAGCCAATTTCTGTTAAATAATTTCTCATCCAAATACTATAGCATATGGGAGAAAAATGTGTCTCCTTACTTGACCCCAGTAAAAAAGAATCAATTAAAAAAATCTCTCTCCTCATTATGAGTGGCGTTTGCCAGCCATTTAATTAAAAAAAACTCCATCTCCTCATTATGGCTAACGTTTACTAGTTATTTAATTAAAAAACCTCTCTGCTCATTATGGGTGACATTTGCTAGCCATTTAATTAAAAAAATCTCTCTCCTCATTATAATATTTAATTAAGAAAATCCCTCTCTTTTAAGACTAAATGCCCATATATATATAAATAAATATATGTAATTAGTTAATAAATAAATTAATAATTAATAATCAAATAAATAAACATTAATAATTGATTAGTTAATAAATAAATTAATACATATAACATATGTAATTACAAATCGTAATAATAAGTAAAGTTATTTTATTTAAAAAAAATTTAATATATTTTGAATGAAATATTAATGTCATCCAAAAATAGGAGCCAAATGATATGACACTGAAAATTCCACTACTCGAAGCATGAATCTTGATATCGAAAGCAATCTGATTCTAAGTCAAGACTAACCAGATTAAGCGTTCAAAATATAATTGAAAATTTTGCGATATCAGTCGACTCCTAAATATGTAGTGTTTATAATCAAATCGAGTGTCTTGACGAGCCAGATCTAACTAGCCTAAGTTCTCCTAATTATGACTTCATTTAAGCATTCAAATACTTAAGATATATGAGATGATCGAAGAAATCATTTCGAGCCGATGGAGTGGTTTGATTTTGGATTCGATTCTGAAGGTGTACCCCATAATCTATAATAGCCTCTCATTCTTCAAGGAGGCTGCTAAAGAGAGAAGATAGAGCTCTGAGGCTTGAAGAACCTCCAAGCATAATCGTGCCACTAATCGATGGTCGCCGACCACCGCCGCCGCCGGTCATCGTCGTTGACCACCATTGGTCATCACCGCCGACCACTGCCGGTCCCCGCCGTCGGCCACCATCGCCAGTCCTCGCCGCCGTCGACCACCGCCGTCGGCCACCACTGTTGTCCCTTATCATCGTTGACCACCACCATTGGTCACCGCCGCCGACCACCGCCGTCAACCATCGCCACCAACCACCATTGCCACTACTAGCCATCATCGCCATTATCGTTTTCGCCATTGCTGTCCACCGTCAGTGTCGCCAAACCACCGCTGGCCGCCGCTTACTATTGTTACCACCGCCACCGCTGCCAGTCACCACCAGCAATTGCCACCACCCAACAATTGCTAGATCATCACCGATGTAGCCATTCACTATCATCACCGCCACCACGATCGTATAGCTCAACTATCGCTACATAGCGTTACCGATTCTGATTGGTCCTCACATACAACTTTGTAATTCCGTTATCAGGAAAACTTAAATTTTGTACTCCAAAACTTACATATAGTGGAACATTTTTACTGGGCTAGGCCTCGTGGTATTTTCACATAAAAATCTTGGAGTTTCCCATTCTCTCTTCAAATATTTGTGTGCTGGATTTCAACAAGGAAGAAAGTTTTATTCTATATAAATTTTCTAGCATATATATATATATATATATATATATATATATATATGTGATTTTTCCACATAAAAAATCTTGAGTTTCTCTCTTAAAATATTTGTGGATTTCTTAATGGCTATGCAGAAAGCTTTTATTCTATCGCGAATCGATTTTCTAAAGATGCAATATATATCTATATATATATATATCCTTTTATCATATAATTTTTTCATCTTTAAAAATAGATAAAAAAACACTTCTTTCACAAAAATATTTATAAAAAATAAAAATTTAAATTTAAAAATGCTTCATCAATTAAATCAAATTTAAAATTGCTAGATTTGTAATAGGAAATTGTTGAAAATGTTCACGTTATTTATTTATTTATTTAAATGAATCATATAAGTTAAAATTTAATATATTTTACAAATAGTGATTTTAAAATAATCTTTCAGTCAACTAAATATTAAATTATTTTACGTCTAACCATCTTCACATATGACAAATACAATTTCAATTTTAGTCAAATTTAGGTTTGACTTGATATAATTTTTTAGTAACTAGTCAATTCAAATTTTTTTGCGCTTAAATGAAAGTCAACATGTTTTTTTTAATATTATTATTTTTATCTTCATTATTTATTCCAAAATTATTAATGATATATTATATATACATTTGTTGATCAAATATGAATTATGAATTTCTGTGCTTTTATATGCTGTAGCGCATTGGTAGGTATGTTATTTTAAATAATTCTTTAAAAGATATAAAATTTAATTTAATTTCATGATGCTGAGAAGTTGATTTTTTTATGATTTTTATTTTTATTAATAAAATTTAATTTAATTTCGCAAATTTCCTTTTTCTCCCTCATTATTTTCTCATAAGCATTTTTGTCTTGTGATAATAAATGTTGCTATTTTTTTTTTTTTTGGAGAAAATGAGGGCAGAGCCCAATTTCATTCCAATGAAAGTGTCAAATTACAAGTATAACAAGTATAAAAGCAAAAGAGTCTATGGTTAAACTTAACCCCACAAAACTAACTAACTAAACAGAGTAAGATAGAAAAGAAAAATAGCCATTGGCCCCCCAAGGGACTCAGAGAAGTTTATAGAAAGTGAGAAGTTAATATGAATATCATGATCAAGCTTCCACGGTTGACCACACCTACCCTCCAGTGGATACATGACGTGGTACTAGGGGAAAGGCCACACACAGGCTTAAAAAAAATAGATCCATGTTTCAGATGTGTTCCATCCAGGAGGAAGCTCCAACTCTACACAAGTCTCATCATCGTCCCTTCAAAAACCACCCGAAGAAGTGAAGCCATAAGACCACCAATCCACCGGCCAAGACACTTAGCCCAGCCATCAAAAGCAAACCGAAACCTCCACCATAACCCACTACCCAAATCATCAACAACGATACAGAAAAATGACCCCAGATAAGGATCAACAGCCAACAAAGAACAACCCCCAGTACCAAAACTAGCAACCAACAAAAACCACATTCCACCCAAGCAAACAGCTAGCATAAACCAGCCATCGAAACCCAAGGAGCCCATTTAAGTACACCCAATCAGGAGAAGGAAGCCTCCCACCAATGAGGCAAAGCCCAAAAACAGTAGGCGCAGCCAAGCCCCAGCCAACAAATCTAGTACAGATCCAAACTGGAAGCCAATAGAACAACATAGAAAAGAAAGAAAGTAGACATTAAGCAGAAATGCAACTTCCTTCAATATCCAAAAACTTGAATGAAGAACCAAATCCATCCAAAAAAAATCACAGAAACAAAAGGACGGGTCCAAGAGCACATATTTCACTATCACATGTCAAAGCCTAGTGTTAGCAAATAAGGAGCTCCCCAGGAGAGAAAGGAGAAGCCCCAAAAGATATCCAGTTCTATCGATGCTTCACCTCACAAGGCCATCCCTCTTTAATATTCCATCTTTTTAGTTTAGCTGCCACTCTAACTCTAATTGTAAAGATTAAGATATTAAGGAGGCAATTTTGATTGGCAAATATTCTATTGTTCCTCTCACACCAAATAGAGTAAACCGCAACCTCCACAATAAGAAAATATAATCTTTTGGATATTTTGTGGTTCATTTGAGAAGCTACGGAAAGGACGGAATGTAGTGTTGGATGAAAGAGGAAGAAGTTACCATTGGGCAAGAGAGTTTTGATTATTGTTGAGGAATAGGGACACCCGAAGAATAAGTGGAGATGTGATTCTTTTTCAGCTTTGCAAAGAGGGCAGTCTAAGCTCATTCCTAATCCTCTTCTATTTAACATATATGAGGTTTTAAGCCCATTTAATGCAGCCATCCAGCTAAAAATTGTATATTTTAGAGCATGGCCCTTAAACCAAATATCGTTCGACCAATCAGCTGATGGAAGAGAGCCAAACATGCTTTGCAAAACAACTTTGTTTTCAAACCCAGTCGCTCCTCTCCAAGTGATTTCATCCTCCCAGATTTTATGGTCGTTTGCTTTATTATGTGCGCACATTTTGGATCACTAAAATGGGTTAGGAATGTCCCAGCGTCCATTCCTAATTAATCCACTAAGAGTGACAAACTTAGGAAGGTTAATCAATGAAAAACAAGCCATCCCACATAACTCAAATAATGATTTACCTTTGCACCATGGGTCAAAGTATAGTGAGAAAGAGCCTCCATCCCCTATAGAGTAGCATAGTTCTTCTTTGAATCGGTTGGCATAGACTTGGAGTTCTCTCCAAAGTGTAGAGGGTCGATTTATTTTTTCCTATATGAAGCCATATTTGTTTTTACACCAATTCGCTAGATTTGAGGGCCTATGAAGAATCCTCCATAAGACCTTAGTTTTACATAAGCTAGTTAGAGTACTGACGGAAACCAACCCTGTACCTCCCTTGTCTCTAGGAAGGGTGGTCTTATACCATGAAATTGGGTGAAGCTTCTTGGCCGAATCCCCATGATAGAAAAATTTTGTTGTTAGAGAAGTGATTCTTTTAATGATGCATTTAGGGATAACCAATGCTCGAAGCCAGTAGGAGAGGTAGCTATTAATAGAAGATCTGATAAGCTGGAACCTTCCCCCATAGGATAGCCATTTGGATTTCCAACCCGCTAGCCAATTGTATAGTTTGTCAAGGAGAGTCGAAAAGTGCTGTGCTTTGAGGGGGCCCGCAACAAGTGGAAGACCCAAGTATTTTAGAGGAAAGTCCCCAATCTCCATATTTAAAATATTGCATATATTGTTAACAGATCCCCTAAATTGGGGAAAGCAAAGGGTAGATTTAGCATAGTTTACCTCAAGTTAAGAAAGAAAGTCTCCTCAACATCCTTAAGAGCTTCACAGGAAGGCTCTGCTTCACCAATAACTAGAATATCATCTGCAAATAGAAGATGAGAAATGAGGCAGTTGCCTGCAGCAATGGGCCTAAAGAAGTTCTCTATCACTTTCTTCTCAAGGAGTCTGGAGAACATATCCATAACAATGGTAAATAGGTAAGGAGAAAGAGGACATCCTTGTCTAAGGCCATTTGAAGATTTGAAGAACCCCTCAAGTTGCCCATTTAGAATTATAGAAAAAGGGATGTCCATTATACAGCCTTCAATCCATTCCACAAGAATCTTAGGGAAACCCAGCTGTATCATCCTTTGGATCACCATAGCCCTATTTACACAATCGAAAGCCTTATGAAGATCAATCTTTGCACAAAAATAGTTTGGGGATCGTCTATCACCAAACTCATAGCATATTTCATGAGCCACAACAATATTTTCAGCAATATCTCTGCCTTCTATAAAAGCAGACTGAGCAGGGTGAATAATAGAGGGGAGACAAGCCTTAATCCTGTTTGCAATGATTTTGACAATCACTTTATAGAATGTATTGCAGAGAGAGATAGGTCTATAATCCACCAAAGTGTTGGAATGTTTGATTTTAGGGATAAGAGTGATGACACTATGTTTGAAAGCCTGCAGAAATTTAAAGAAATGATGAGCTAGGAGGAATTGCTTGTCAACTATGTCCCAATAATGAGTAAAGAATTTTGATGTAAACCCATCAGGTTCAGGGGTCTTGTTTTCGTTAATACTATGAAGCGCCTTAATGATCTCCATATCAGTAATAGGAACGCCAGATTCTATCAATAGAGAGCAATTAGAAGTCAATCCAACCGAAACATCTAAACAGGATACCTCTCTGGAGTAATCCTTGTTGAACAGGTTAGAGTAATAGTGACAAATTTCTTTTGCCATTTTAAAGTGTGAAGTAATAGTGTTTCCTTCAACTAGAAGGGAATTTATCTGATTTGAATTTCTCCTTTCCCTGATAGAGTTGTATAGGAATTTGAGGTCATCATCAGCAATTGTAAGCCAGGATAATTTTGCCCTCTGCTTCACCCAAAGACTTTCCTTTCTTGCTGCCTCACTATACTTAGAGTTAATTTCATTCAAATGATGGGTAAAGAGAATGTTGGTTGGTTCCCTTTCAACTTGCCTTAAGAGAAATTCTTGCTCGGCTTTAAGGTTTTTTATTTGCTGTTCCAAAGGAGAAGATTCCATCTTAATCGATTTTAAGGCCTCCTTGACCGATTTTAGCTTTTTGAGTAGGACCACAATTGGATCACCCTGTGTATATTTTGACCAAGCCACTTGGACCACCGTTCTAAAATTTGGTAAGCCAACCCAATAATTCTGGAAGATGAATCGGTGAATCCTGCTATGCTGATTATTAAGAGATAAAATCAAAGGAGAGTGATCTGAGGATAGGGGAGAAGGCACCTTGTATGAAGAAGAATGGTAGCAGTCCAGCCAGGAGGGATTACAAATAGCTCTATCGATCTTTGATTTAATAGGGTAATCGGCCGGGAGATTAGACCATGTATAGAAAAGACCAGAGCTAGATAAATCCATTAGCCCAATGTCATTGACAGCCTTGGAAATCTAACTGCTAGTAGAGTTGGGTTCCTCCCAACTTCTCATGAGTATGGAGAATACAGTTGAAATCCCCCATGATTAGCCAAGGGTCCACAGTTGATATTGAGATGTGCCTAAGAATTGTCCACAATTCCAATCTTTCATTAGCAGCATTGTGGCCATAGATCCATGAGACAAAGAAAAATCTATTAGAAGGAAGGCTAACTCTCCCATATATGATTTGTGAGCAATAAAGGGTGAAAAGTGAGCACCGCCAGATTCCATTTCATGACACGCCCCCTGATGAATGAGAGAAATTATCACAGCTATCCTCCTCAGCAAATAAGGAAAGCCTCCTCATTACTGCAGGATTCACCATAGAATCAGAATTAATCATCGTCTCCAAAAGACAAAACATATCAAGGTGATACTCCTTGATAATTCGAGCACAATCACGGATCTGGCCTTCCGCCATCAAACCCCTCACATTCCAACTACCAAGTTTGGGGAGAGCCATAAAACCAATTTAATGATTTTTACCTTTTTCTTTGTCTTTGGGAAGGAGGTATTATTTGGGGATTTTATGGTGTCTTTCTCCATGGTGGATTTCCCAGGAGTTTTAGGGATTGTGTCCGTAGATTTAGAGGAAGAAGCTTTAGGAGGAGAGGCTGTAGCCGAGTGAGTGGTTATGATATAAGTGGAGTTAAGGCTAGTCGGGAAGTGGTGATCTGTTTGCTCCCCATTTATAGTTGTGTCTTCCTCTGCTAACTCTTGTGAGAGGGGAGATTGAGCTGGTAGTTGATTGAGGTCATTAAGAGAGGTATGGGGATGGGGTATGATTGCCTCCATAGAGGAGCCTCCCTCTACTGAAGATGGAATAACTTCCGTGTTGGGCAGGTTAGTTTCTATGTTGGAGGTAGCTGCAATGGGGTTGTTTGGGGTAGTGTGCACAGGAGGTCTTACAGGCACATTCCAAGGTCTTCTGCTCCTACTACGCCCCCTAGCGGGAGGTTGTGTAGTAGGGTTCAAGGGGCAACTCAAGTGATCATGAGAGAATGTAGAGCATTTAGTACAGGGGCTTGGTTTCCAATCATATATAATAGGCTGCTCATATTTCATCCCATTAAAATTTAACATAACAAAATCAGGGAGAAAAGATGTGGGTCGAACCTGGACACAGATGCGTGCAAAGGTTAATCTGGCTTTAGAAGCAGTAAGGCTATCCACCGCTAGAGGAATGTCCACCTTACTAGCAACTTTTGAGAAACCCTCTTCATTCCAGCAGCATAATGGAAAGTTTGGAAGCTTGATTCATAAGGGAATTTCGTAATAGTTTTCTTTAATAGGTCTAAAATCCCAAGACCATTTTCTGAAAATGAAGGGCCTCCCATTTAGGAAGCAAGGACCATTGTCCCAAACAAGATCAAAATCCTCCTTGCAAGAAAATCTGAAAAGGAAAAAATCCCCTTCCAAGGTAAGTAAATCTAGATGCCCTTTGAATGCCCATTTTCTTCTAATAACAGCTAGAAGGGAACCATAGAAAGGACGCTTTCCTATCTCATGCCCTACTAATGATAGCTCCCAATCCTTTTGCCCTTCGACAATCTCCTCCTCACTAAAAGAAATTTCTGTATCATTGGACGGTACATAGGCTAGAGAAATTTTGTTTGCATTGTCCTGTTGAGAGCTTAGAAGAGCTTTCCAATTACATACAGCAGGGGCATTAGGTTTCGGCATTCCATTCAATCGATTTCAATCCAAACCGTGAGTCAAGCAAGATGGGGAAAGATCGATGAAGACGATAAATCCATAAAGATCCAAATGATTAAGAAGAAGAGCACCGCTCCTAGAAATTCAAAATGCAATAGAAAAAAGGTGGTTCACCACAAAAGAAAACCAACACCAAGTACCTCCACCAGTAAAGCAAAAACAGAAGGAGTGAGGAGTAAGACCAAACTGAGCGGCCATTAGCATTAGCGGAGAGAAAAGATGAAGAAAACCCTAGAAGCCGAGAGTGCCGAAGCCAGACCCATTGTGATATCCTATATGTTGTTATTTTTTGGTGTGATGCCTTCTAAAATTGACAAGTAGGATAGTTTATGTCGCAAAAAAATAAAAATAATAATAAAATAATAATATTAAATCACATTTTCTTTAAACATTCAGTAACTTTGATTCATAGATATTTAATCATCTGATCAAAAACTATTTTACCTTAATCATATTTGGAATTCTCTTCATTAATTAACCATTTATTCCATGAATAAACAGTTTGATAAAAAAATATATCATTTTAATTTTATCAAATATTTAATTTTAATCTGAACTTATTTTGGCCAAACAAATACAAGTAAAATATACTAAATGGCATTAAAATTTATCAAATATTCATTTTTTCCAAAAAAAAAATGTTAATCATATTGAAATATATTAAACTTATTTTGGAAAATAAAATATAATTAATTACATTATAATAATCCATTTAAAAACATTAGGGGCATAGTTGTAATTTTTTAAACTGTATAAGGTTTAAAATACAAACATGCCAACAGTTAAATTTTATTTGTGTACAAATTTATTTTTTTGGAATTTCATAATAACAGTATGATCTTTTTGTAAGAAATTTTTACAATATTTTTAAAAATTCATTTTATGCCACTGTGAACGAAAATTAGTAAAAATTCCATCTTTATAAATATATTTTAGCCAATTTTTTCATTATTATAAAATTTATTAGAGAAACGATTACAAATATTTTTGTTTAGATTATTTTTATTAATATTAGTTCACTGTATGCTGTTAATTATATTAATAAAAATTTTCTAATATTAGAGGTTGTATATAATTTTAAATACCAAAGGAAAAGTCTGAGTTTGTGTTGATACCGCAATGATATTTGACCAGAAGATAGAAACCATGAAAATCACAGAATAGAAGATTCTTCTTCCTTCTTCTCTTATGTCTAACCCTAAAGCTTCTTATTTCCATCTCTTCCTGTAAAGAAAGTGAAAGCAGCAAGTATAATAAAGGTAAGCTGAGAGTTCAGCTAATCTGAGAAGGAGGATATAGAAAGCTAATATGATAATCCATTATGTATATATGCGTTAGATGAAGTCCTATTTATAATGCAAGAGGTGGTGAGATCTGTCGTTGCTTTGAGAGTCCGTTATCACGGTGAGGATGCACATACATGATTTTGGTTTTGCGATGTCGAGTGTTGTCAGAGAGAGGAGAGAGGCGAATGGAATCTTTAACCGCTTTCTCCACGCCTTAGTGGGGAAATGGTGGAGTTTGTTATGATGCCCCCTCAACCGAATGATCCCTTGGTTGGATGGTGAGGTTGCTGCGTAATTTGATAAATCGACGAGTTGGTAGTGGCTTGGTAAAGATGTCCGCAATTTGGTCTTCCGTTGAAATGTGGTGGATTTGGATTTCGTTGGCTGCTATGTGATCATGCACGAAATGGTAGTCGATTTCTATATGTTTTGTCCGTGCATGGAGGATTGGATTTGTTGATTGTCATGGCGGTGTTGTCATCTGAGGCGTAGCAGTGATAGGAATCCGAGTTCGAGAGCTAAGCGACGAAGCGATTATTCTGTTGTTGCCCAAGGCTCGATATTCGCTCTGGAGGAGGCGGCGCAGTTTTCATTTACGTACTTTCCAGAGATGAGGGTTGAGCCAGGAAGGTCGATGGCGGTGGTGGAGAGCGGTCGATGGAGTTTCCAACCCGTCAGTGGAATAGGAGTGGAGAGTGAGATCCCTAGAGTGATGGATAGACCATGGTGTATTGTTCCTTGAAGGTAGCGAGTACCGCTTTAGTAGTTGGTAGTCGTGTTGAGTGGGTTGTGCATGTGTTGGCAAAGATGATTGACTAGTGCTATGTGTCGGGTGATTGTGAGAAATTGGAGAGAGCCGACTAGCCGCCTGTACTCTTGTGGATCAGGAAAGGCTTCTGTATCCTATTGGGACGTGGCGAGTCGATTTGAAATGGGCGTTGGCACAGTTTTGCAGGAAGACATTCCAGAGCTTTTTAGGAGTTTGTTGATGTAGGCGGTTTGGGTTAGAAGGAGCTTGTTATCAGTGTGGTGTATATGGATACCAAGGAAGGTGGAGACCTGGCCGAGATCCTTTAAGTTAACTGCTGCCTTGAGTTGTTGGAGTATATGGGAGATGATTTGAGAGTCATTTCCGGTGATAAGTATATCGTCCACGTAAAGGAGAAGGTAGATTTGAGTTCCATTTTTGGTGTATAGGAATAAGGTTGGATCGACTGTGCTAGTAATAAATCCATGGTGTTTGAGTTGTTCGGTGAAGGTGGAGTACCATTGCCGAGGAGATTGCTTGAGGCCGTATATGGCTTTATGGAGAAGACATACGTGTTGTGGATATTGGGTGTCGAAAAAACCGAGAGGTTGGGACATATATATGGTGTCTTGAAGAGATCCATGGAGGAATGCGTTGGAGACATCTAGTTGTTGGATTGGCGGTGGTGGTGAAGTCTGTAAGTAGAAGACGGACGGTGGGCATTTTGGCTCTTGACCTGAAGGTTTCGTGTAGTGGATCCCTTGTTCTTGTTTAAAACCTTGGCGACTAGCGAGCTTTATATCGAAGCTATGGAACCGTTTGAGTGAGTTTTGATTTTGTAGGTCCATTTACTATGATTATTTGATTGTTGGGTGGAGGAACGAGTGTCCAGGTCTTGTTGTTGGAGATCAAAACTCTGACATGGCTTTCATTCGATTTAATAGCTTGAGTATAGCAGTGGGTTCGGTTAGGATGTGGTGATGTTGGAGGTCTAAAATAATTTTAGTTTCCGCGCGGTTTGAAGCGTTTTCATTGGATGGATGGGTTGAAGGATTGGAGGGTTGGGGTTATAGCCGGTTGTGATATGTTTAGTGTTTGTTTGGGTTGGGTGAGCAAAGTCGGTGTAAGGTTGAGTGGTGGAGTGATTGTTTTTGGTTTGGCGAGTGAGTGATGGGTGTTAGGAGTAGTGGTGGAATGATTCGGGAGGTAATTTGTGGTTGAGGATTTGATGAGTAGGAGAAGAGATCTTCTTGAAAGGTGACGTGTCGAGAGATTAGGGTGCGATTAGTTGATGGGTTGTAGCATTTATAGCCTTTGTGATTTTGAGGGTAGATAAAAACGCGAGGGGTACTTTGGGGATAGTTGTTGGTGTTTGGTAAATGGTAGTGTGGGAAACAATTGGAACCGAAAACTTTAAGGTTTGTATAATCTGATTTTTTGTTGTAGAGGTGATAAGGAGAAGTAAGGGAGAGAGTTTTGTTGGGAGTCGGTTTATGAGGTAGGCGGTGAGTCTTCAGAGAATGAATGGGAGATTTCGTTTGTAGTAGAGTTCTTGTTACTCAATAATATGTCTATGTTTTCTTTACGACCCCGTTTTGTTCTGTGTTTGGACAACTCGTTGATGAGTGATGTGGTTAATTAGGTAGGTTTGAAATGCGGTGGATAAGAATTACCTCCATTATCGGATCGAGAATTTTAATAGATTTGGAAAAATGTGTTTGTATCATTTTGTGTAATTGTTGGAATTTAGAGGAGACTTCGTGTTTATATTTCAAGGGAAACAAAAGTAAAGCGAGTAATCGTCGATAAAAGTAACATAATATTTGTATCCGTTGAGGAGGTTGGAGATGGACCCCATACATGGAGTGAATTAAATCAAATGGACATTTAGTTCGATACGATTTTTTAAAAACTAGTTTATGGCTTTTGACCAGACAGTTTGGCGAAGCAGTTGGTTTAATGCGAGATGGCTATTTTGAATGGAGACGGTCCGAATATCGTTGTTTGGATGTCCAAGCCGTCTGTACAAAAGACGATGAGGTATCTGAGTGGAGTGCTTTCTTTGTGGTATGAGGAATGAGGAATAGAGCCCGTTAGAGCAGCGACCCTTTAGGAGTAGTTGTTGTGTAGTCCGATCCTTTATATAAAAGCCATCGGTATCGAAAGTGAGAAACTTGTTATCAGCGGCGAGATTGAAAACAGAAAGTAAATTGTGAGACAAGTGAGGTGCATGAAAGAGTTGGTTGAGCAGAAGCTTACGGTGGGGAGTCGGAAGAATTCCATGGCCCTGATGAAGGATGGGTACTGTCTGTCAGTTGCCAACTGTGACTGATTGGTGTCCGGGGTGTTCGGTGGGATCGTGTCCTGCTTCCAAGTTGTTGGTGAGGTGTGAGGTCTCGAGTCTAGTATCCATTCGATGGATGTTGGAGGGTGTCGGTGTGGAATCGAGGGTTTTGGAGGGTAGTTGGTGGTGTCCTTCGGTGCCGCAGCGAAACGAGTGGCCTGCTTTTTTTGATTTGGCATCGTAGAGGTGTTGGGTTGCGGATTTGTTTGTCCTTTGGTCCGCCATTGTCCCATTGTTGGGAGGAAGTGATGATACTTGCCTTGGGTTTTATGGTTGGATTTCCAATTTCCCTCGTGAGATGTAAGCGATGGCGAAGGAATGATTTCTTTTCCCGATCTGCGATAATATTGAGTTCTTCACGCATAGGAGGGAGTATAGATCGTCGATGTTGATTGGGTCGGATCGTCCGTATAGCTTTTAAACGCATGATAGGTTGATGGTAAGCTTAGTGTGTAGAGGATAATATCTTCGCTTTCATTTGAGCTACGAGATTTGGTCGATCAAAGATTTAATTTCGCTAGATATTGGGTCATTGTCTTGTCGCGAGGCATATGTGGTGGAGTTCATTTTGAGTTGGATGACTCTAGAACGGTTGGATGAAGAGTCTTTTGCGAGTGAGCCGATGTCCAGCGAGTTTCTAAGTTGAGGACGTAAGGGAGGATGGATGGTGAAATGGTAGAGTAGAGAGCGGCTGAGAGATTTTGGTCGATTAGTTTCCACATAGTGTGGTTGGGATTGGGTTGAGGTTGTCCATTGGTGTCGAGGGAATATTTTGAGGGGCATGGGGTTGTACCTTCGAGGAAGTTGATAAACCCATTTGCTTGAAATAATTTGTGGATTTGTGAGCTCCATAGGGTGTAGTTGTTGGCTGTGAGAGTAGTATTTGCAACGGACTTCATATTTCCTATGAGGAACTTGAGAGAGGGTGGAATGGTTATTAGGTTGTAGCTATCTTCTGTATCCATTGTTGGTCGAATGGGAAGAAGATTGACATTTTCTCGAGTTAAGGCTCGATACCATGTAAAGAAAGCGAAAGTATAATAAAGGTAAGCTAGAGTTCAAATTCGAGAAGGAGGATATAGAAAGCTAATATGATAATCCATTATGTATATATATATGTGCAGATGAAGTCCTATTTATAATGCAAGAGGTGGTGAGATCTGTTGCTTTGAGAGTCCGTTATCAGCCGACGGTGAGGATGCAGCGTACATGATTTTGGTTTTGCAGTGTCAGAGTGCTGTCCGGAGAGAGGAGAGAGGCGAATGGAATCTTTAACCATTTCTAAACACACAGAGAAGAGATTCTTCTTCCTTCATTTCAACTTGCGCAACAAATTTTCTCAACTAACAAGCTTTTTTATCAACTTAAAGGAGGTAATTTAGTTTCAATAATCATTCAAATAATAAACAAACATTGATTCAAAGAAATGAGTACACTTTTTGGACTTAACATAAATTAATACAACGATTAATTATAACTAACAAGTAAAATAAATAAAAGTTTAATAATTTAATGTGCGCTTCCATGCCTAATCGTAGTTTATTAAGCTTCCACCAGTTTGGTGGAGCATAGCATCAATTTCATCTCCATCTTTCATCTCTAAATCATTTGGTGTTAGGTCACCAGAAATGTTACGACCATCAAAGAGAAAGACCATGACATTTACATCTTCTGATTGACGACACAATAATCCTTCATGAGCTTGTAGAGCGTGGTAGTACGTTTGATCTTATAATTATGTTCATTCCCATGCTGGTTCTTTATCTTTATAGTAATGTACTTTTAATTGGCGATCACCTGTTTTGCCTTTTCCTCACTAGGGCCTGACATTCTTTACCCAATACAGCCTCCTATTAGTACAAAGGTTTCAATAAGTTCTTATGAAAAGAAACAACCTATATCCAAATAGCAAAAGTTATTTTGGCTAAATTAATTTTAGTTTTTAGGCTATATATTTGCATATGAGAACTCACACAAATAAGGAAGTTAAATATTCATAGCAATTCTCCTAATCAATAAGGAATGATATAAAACTACATTATTATAATTGATTACATACCAAGAGTAGTAAGCAGAATTATGAACAAATTGATAACATGATAAAAATGAAATAGATTTACTGAAACATTATTGATAGCCAAGTATTGGCATGCATTATTATTACTATTATATTATTATTATTATTATTATTATTATTATTATTATTATTATTATTATTATTATTATTATTATTATTATTATTATTATTATTATTATTATTGTTATTGTTATTTATATTATTATTATTAGTATTATTAAATTAGAAAGTCCCATGTAGAGTTCATGGTTTCTTGGAGTCGCTTCCTGTGGTGATATTTTCTCTTCTTAGGTGATCCTTGACCTAAATTTTCTCTAATATCTCTCTATATTTAAAAGATTTGGGTTTTATTTGAGGCCTAAGGCCGGTGATGGCTTTTTAATCTAGTGGAGAGTCTTTCTCCTAGGGCAAAAGACGATGGTTGCCCTAATCAATGGGCAAAATCATCCTACCCTCAGGATCTTACTTTTCCTTTGCAAAATTGATCTCGGGATGATGTGACCTCGGCTATGAGGCCTTTTAAATAAGCTTCGGCTGATAATGCTAGGTCATATTGTAATGCGCTTAACCCTAAATTCTCATTTTCTTAGAGGTAAACTTGTGATTCTTTTAATGGATGAAGAAGTTAAAAAATTAGTGGTTCCTTTTGAATTTACTCTTATTGATAAGTTTTTATTGAGGTGTCCTTTGATGAAAGATATTTGATCTTTTTCTTTAGCATAAACTTTCCAGTTCTTTTAATGTGGGTCTTCTTAATAGTCATGTTTTGATTCAACTCTCAAATGTTCTTAATTATAGTAGGATCTTTACTTGAAGATCATACGATATTAATAATTGTAAGATGAGAATTCTCAAATGGTCTTCTCATTTTGATATTAAAGAAGAATATCTTATATTCCCTATGTGGATTTTATTTTCTAACATGAGGCTGCATCTCATTAATCACCAAATTGTTTTTGCAGTTGCATTTATTCTTAGTCAATCATTTCAAATCAATCAAGCTACAACATTGAGTTCTTGTCCTACTATTGCTCACATTCTAATTGAAATTGATGTTTCAAAAAAGCATTAGATTTGATTTGAAAAGAATGATTATTTTTAGAAAATAGAATTTGAAAAAATTCCTATTTTTTGTAATCATTGCAAAATTCATGTTCATACTAATAGTGAATGTTTTATATTACATCCACATTTGAAGCAAGTGAATACTAAACCTAATACTAATGATATAGCTCTGAAAACTAACAATTCCTCTTTATTTATTAATAAGCCTAATGTGTTTGATGTTGAAGAAAACTTTGTTGATGGTAATTCTTCCATTAATGAGATTGCTAAGTAGGTGGCTAACAAGGAAGATCAAACTCAGAATATGAACCTTAAACATGTTCAAAATGAATCAGATCTTCAAGATTTGAATAATCTTGAACTTGTAAGTCATCATATTAACCCAAACTATATCCTGGCATCTTCTATGTTACAACAAGAAGGTCAACATAATATTCTCGATTCTTCTAATAATGAGAGAAACTTCTTAAAAAAGGTCATGATAATTATTCCATGGAAATCAATCCTCCTTTAATGTAGGAATTGGAAGATTCCAATGGTGTTGAACTTGTTGTGAACTTACCTATTTCATGCCTTGATTCACTTTATTTCTTAAAGATAATATGGATAATGATCTCAATGGAGATTTGAAGAAGGTGAAGTGGGTAATAATAATAATGGTATAACTTTTAATGTGTGTACTAATATTTTATCTCGCTCTCTTTCAGTTGGTGATGACCCATATTGATGATGATTTCAAAATAGTTTACAAAAAGAAAAACAAATTTAAATATACTCTACCTCCTAATCCTAGTAGAGTTACTAAAGCTTTGGGTTCATCATCTTTTCAATAATGTTTAATGCTCTTGTTTGGAATATTAGGGGATAGGTTGTCCTTCAGCTCATACAAGGTTAAAAAATGTATGTATAATTTCTAATGTTTCTTTTATGTATCTCTAAATCATTTCTCACCAATAATAAATTGCCTCATATTTGTGGACTATTTGAATTTCATAATGTTTTTGCTAATATGTTTTAGAAAATTTGAATTTTTTGAAAAGATAATTTAAATACCTCTATTATTGGTAACTACACTCAAGTTATACATATTAGTATATCATTTCATAATTCTTTATGTTAATAGAATATTTTATGGGGTTACGAAAACATCAAAATTACAAATAGCCATTAAAATCTATTTTAGTTTAATCAAGTCTTCTTTCTAATGAGGGATTAAACTCATTTGCTAATAATTATTATGGCCCTTGGTTGTGGAGGTGATTTCAATATCATATTATCTCATGTTGAAATATTTGGGTTTCACACCTAATTTAAAATCTATGGATGAGTTTGTTAACAAGATTTTGGATTGTAATCTTGTGGATATTGATTTCAATAGTTTTCCTTTTACTTGGAATATGGATAGAATGGGACAAAGACTATCATAATAGGTTGGAATAGAAAGAAATCCACATTTCATTTAACCCAAATACGACCATTAAAGTAGTCCTGAAAATTGTGAAAGCTTTTCTCATCATTAAAAGCTTATGAGTACATGAACTAGATGTCATCAAATAGAACTAGAGGTCTCACATTCTAAAATGTAAAAAAAAAATCATTTTTATAACGATTAATAAGCTCTCTATAGCAGAGCATATGATCAAACTCATGAAAGCCCATCACATTTCAAGCAGCTGTGATTGGGAAGTACTTTGGTTTTTTATCTTTAAAAGGAGAAGATTTCTTTGAATTATTATTCTTTGGGGCTTTAGGGGGACACTTGTCATGAAGATTGTTGAAATCTTTGATAGACAAGTTTGATAAGTGCTCTTAAGCTTACGGGTGACAAATTACTATCGAAGAACAACAAAATAGTTGTGAATAGCAGTAAGGGTCGTTGAGCAATGAAGATTATAAGAATTATTGGGAGGAGAGGATGTGAGTCCATCTTTGACAAATTCCACATGGGAAGTAGAAGAGTAGAGTGAAGGGGTTGATTCTCAACAACAATTGACTCTAAGGGGTTAAATCAGTGCTAGTTGGAATATGCTTGGGTATAGAGGAAGAAAAGTTTTGAGCTTTCCTAGGTTGTCTAGGCTTTCTGCTAGTGCTACGAGCTATATATTGCTATTTGAAAGTAGATGTAGAAGGATTAGTCGGGTGATGTGCAGAGGAGTGAAAGAAGGAGTTACAACCTTCACACTTTAAGGGTTTCCATTCATAAAGAACTTTTAGATTGATGAGAATTCCCTTAACTACAATGGGAATTTTGTCTAGCAAAGGAGAATTCTTGTCAATTTGAATACAAATTCTAGCAAAGTCAGTCTAGGTTTAAAGGAATCCCAATTTTACTGGTGATTTTAAACAAGCCATTTGAGCTCCAATAGCATGAAGGAAGATTTTAGAATTTTAATCTAGCTTAAAATTGGGAACTCATTTTTGAATAATGAATGGCTTGCCAAAGAAGAATCATGGCCCACCCGTCCATGCCATATCATAATCTTCAACATTGCAAAATTTAATCAAGAAAAATCATTTGTTAAGCAATAACAATAATATAATACCTTTAAGCTCCCAGATCCGTTTAACGAGATTTAGCAGGGCCTCATAATAGGGTCTCTTACCGATGGAGTAAATGTTCAGGCAAAGTTCCCAGTCAAAGGAGCCTGTAGTCACCTCTTCATCCAAGAAAGTCACCATGTCTTCGTTTTATGAAATAAAGCTGACCGATAGGTCTCTAAAAGTTGAGATATTGGAGGTCAGCAACCTCTTATGATTGAGAGAAGCTGAGGGAGGGGGCTCACTAGAAGGGGGTTTGGAAAGAGAAGTCACTTCAAAAAGCGACCTAGGAAGAGAGGCCGAAGGGCAACAAATGGAAATCAAAAGAAGAGAAAATTTCAAAGAATGTGTTGGAGGGAATGGAGAAGGAAGAAGGAGAAGCCATGCCTGGATCTGGTGATGAAAAGGAAATGGCACAAGCATGGAGGTCTTTATGAAGAGAGGAAGCGTGAGAGTAACTAAGAGGTCCACCAAGAAGAGATGAAGGGGAGATTTCATGTATAGAAGGATAAGGCCTCTGGCCAAGGCAGGAGAAGAAAGTGCAAGCATTTAATTTGTCTATGATGATACTTATTTTAATTATAAGTATATCAAGTTTGAAAGACATTTAATTTTTCAATTAAATGATCATTATTAGTTTTAAATTACAGTGATGAGAGATTAGTTCAAATCAATTAGAATCTAAATTCAAAGCAGACGAGTCACTGCGGTGTGTGGTAGGGTGGGCGCCGAGCCATGTCGCGTGGTGCATAAACAGACGGCAGCCCTGTCGGCGAATGGCCAAAAGCGAGAGAATTTTTTACATGCATTTTTTTTTCTTCCGACGGGAGAGAGACCGGAGAGAGAGGAGAGTGGGAGAGAATCGTGGGAGGGAATGAGGGACGAATAATTGGGGGACTGGTTTCTTTTTCAGTTAGTTTTTTTTTTAATTTCCTTTTTCAGAAAACTGAAAATAGGAGGGAATGGTTGAGCATGGGGATAATTTGAGAATTTTTAAATTAATTTTAAATTAGTTTAAATTATTTTAATTTGTATTTCATACCAATAAATATACATAGTCAATATATATTGATTTAGGATAATTCCATTGTTCTGAATGCAATGGCACTGTCCGTTTTACGATCGGAGGCCATTTGGTTCTAATTGGTGCTAAATTGGGTCAATTTCAGCTCAAAATATGCGTCATCATTTTTGACCACTCGATTTTTGCACAGACTCATCCAAATTGAGTGCGAATAGTCTTATTTGATAGATTTTGACATTTCAAAGCCGATGGCGTGATCAATTTTGCAAACGGAGGTCATTTGATCCTTATCGATGCCTCCTGATCTCGATATATGTGTAGGCACGTCGATGATTTGAGTGCTTGATTAGTTGCTCATCAAGTCATACAATATTTATATCCTGACCAATTTTGATGTTCTTAATGTGATGACAAAGTCCATTCATCGATCGGAGGTCATTTGAGGTAATTTCAATGACGTCCTGTGCATTTCAACCTCAATTTACGCGATGTCACTTCAAATCATTCAACATTTGCACAGACTCGTCTGAATTGAGTGCAAACACTCTCATTTGATAGATTTTGATGTTTTGAAGCTAACGACGTGATCAATTTCATGAACGGAGGTTGTTCGAACATCGTCGTAGCTTTTCAACTCTTATATGTGTGTCGACACATTGATAACTCGAGTGCTTAATCGATTGATCGTTAAATATTGCAATATTTATATTCTGATCAATTTTGAGATTTTGAATGTGATGGAGAAGTCTGTTCATCGATCGGAGATCATTTTGACCATTTTCAAGGACATCGAGTGCATTTTTAGCCTCAATTTGTGCACTATCACCTCCGAAGTCCGTCGAATTCGATTTGCAGGCTTGTCTTGGTTTATGACACATATGTGGAGGTCAACAAATGCCCCCCAAAAAATGTGATTCGTGCATGGAGCGAGTCACGTTTGTTGAAAATTGGTTGACCATTTGGGGTGGCCATAGAGCTTGGATCATTTTAGCTTCGATTGCAATAACTTACGGAGCTTTGACAGGATTTTTCATTAGAATGCTACCTTATTCAGGACATGCCAAATGACGGGTTTGACTAATTTATCAGAATCAACTTGTCGGGTTGATAAGAGTTCTTACACCATCTACTATCGCTTCAATGGCTTTACTGAAGATCTCTTTCTTTTATGTCCTTGCATATTTGAGTTTCTTTCGACCCTAGCTTCATGCTTGGTTGGGTTTGATGGAGGAATTGGTCTGCTTATTTTGATGAAGGACTCTGCTGGGGAATCAGTTTATCTGTGCTAGATCGGATTTGAAATTTCTTCTGTCTTAGCTTCGAGCTTGACGGACTTGATGAAGGACTGACCTGATTTGTCCCTATTAACTTATCAGGAAGTGTATGCTCCGAATCTGTAACTTCTTTGCTTTGGATTCATTGAAGGATACATATAGATGACCCGACCTTCCCTTATATAGGGACAATGTTGAGTTATTAGTCTAGCAACGTGTGCTTTAACAGACCGAATAACCATAAAATTTCTTTAGTTCAGCCATCGGCTTTGTTTGAACTATGGAATTGCTTCCTCGGTCATGTGCTTTTTTTCTTTGATAGACTTGATGAGGAGATATACTTTGATATGTGCTTTGAGCTTGATTAGATCATTTGAGAATAGATTGAAACATCACCTTGCAGATAATATGAAGGTTGATTTGAGGAAGCCCTGAATTGAGAGTTTCCTCGATTTTCTTGATCGATCGTAAAGATATCTCTTGGATCCGGTTGCTTGTAATCACTAAGCTGGATCTGATTTGAGATTGAACAGCTATCATCATTACACTGACGAGCAAGGGCTCTTTCACTGTGGCCATTTCTTATGGCTTGTTGAGTGAGGAGAGCGTCAACAATTCGACCATATTTGAGCTTTTTGAGTTCGACCTTTAGAACTTACTCGAGTCTTCGACTTAAACTGTAGTGGGTTTGTGGTTTTGTCATCAAATTGACTAATGGATGCTCTTTCACTGCAGCTTTTTCTTACGGCTTGTTGAGTGAGGAGAGCGTCAGCAACTCGGCCATTTATGGGCTTGTTGAGTCCAACATTTAGAACCCATCCATGTCCTAGACTTTAGGATGTAGAGGTTGATGTTTCTCCAGCCTAATTGATTGAAGCTTCTAAAATTGGGAGTTCTTCTGACTTGATCTCGAGAATTTGGCAAATATGGAAGATAAATTTCTTGACATTTAGGGTTGTCTTTTCATGTGTAGAAATAGATTCTTTTTGTTTTTGCAAGACTCTGCAACTTAACAGTAACTATTATGGATATATCTAGGGATTTCGACAGTAAAGCTCGATGTCAACCTGAATAAGAATATATTTGAGGATCTCATCTTATGGCACGATGTCAACTCAAATAAATTTGATATAAACTTTAAAAATGCCCATTCTCTTGCAGGGGGAATTTTAAAGTATATTTAGGAAAATTTTCAAGATGAAATTATACAAATACATCCATATTTGAATTTATGTACTCTAAAGGAGATTTTAACATACAATATTAATTTCATATTTATATAAAAATCTAAAATGCCAATGCCAGGGAAATTTTTATGGAAAAGCTCTTCATCTGAAGTATGTTTATTTAGAGATCTCGACCTGAAGCACGATGTCAACCTAAATAGATATACTAAAAAAATGCTCCTTATCTTGCAGGGAGATTTCTATTGCACCTCGAGAATGTGGTCATCAAGTATAGTACTTTTTCAAGTATCGACCATTAATTAACAGCATTGGTCTTTCACCATTTAGGTCAATAAGTTGGTATGCCCCTCCTTGATATACTTTTTCAATGAAAAAAGGGCCTTCCTAGTTAGGCTCAAATTTGCCACCGAATTTTTGATTCAGGATAATTGGTATTCTCAGCACCATAACCAATTCTCCTTTTTGGAATGTTCGGAGCTACACCGTATGATCAAAAGCACTAGACATCTTTGCTCGATAAACTTCCAAATTTTGTTGAGCTTGGAGCCTAACTTTGCCAAGCTCGTCAAGCTCTTCTGTCCATAGACGGGCATTCTCACATTGAGTGAGATTATTTTGAATGGCTACTCAGAGTGAACGTAGTTCAACCTCAAGTGACAAGACTGCTTCGACTCCAAATACTAACGCATAATGAGTGAATTTTATAGGATTACAGTCCAGATGTCACACTGTTGTCTTTCTATAAGGCAATTTTGCTTCGAGGTTCTGGCCTCCAAATTTGCTTATCTTTTTACCGGGACCTTTCGATGACAGATTCTTGGACCTGTTGGCCAAGTGTCACACCTCGATGCTCACCGTGCAGGACTTGGATTGGTTGACATCTTGTCAGGGTTATTAGAGGAGGTCTCCTTGAAGGAGCAACTTTGGCCTCCTTGATGACTGGACTTTGATATTTTCTTTTTATCAGTCTTTTCTCCTTTGTAACATTGGGAACTTGATGCACTCTTGTTATACAGTTTCAAATTCTCACTAGAGAAGCTGGGATCTGAAGTTGTTAGGTCCAAAAGGACTACTTGATTTGAGCAGTAGAGCTATTCCACTTTACCCATCTTAGGTTGTCAAACTTGTTATGAGTTGGAATACTCGCTTCTAGTTTCACAGCTGGTTGTACAATTTTTACTTGAACAATGGCTATTGAGCACACAGTTCAGCATTTCTCTTTTTCTGCTGTCTTTGGGTTAGCTTGCTTCCAGATGAAGAAGCTTCTGCGTCGTAACTTCTTCTCGAGGCTTTGGCCTCCATATTTATTTTTCATTCTACCGGGACCTTTCGGTAATAGATTCTCGAACATGCAGTTCAGGTGTCACGCCCCGATGCTCACCATGTAGAAATTACTTAGGATGGCCTTGAGCTCTTACTATCACTCATTGTAGCTTTTGTAGTGGAGCATTTTTGACTTCCTTGATAATTGACATTTAATACCTGTTTTTCATAAGCTATTTTTTCTTAATAATTTTTAGAACTCTATGTGCTCGAGTAGATAGAGTTTCATGTTGTTTCTTTAGAAAGGTTAAAACTAACTGCTGTTGAGCTTAAAAATACCATTTAACATCACCAGTAGAGCTATTCCTTTTCACCCGTCTCAAAAAATTTTAAATTTACTATATGGTGGAAATACTCGCTTATTATTGTAAGGTTAGTTGTTTGACTTGTGATTCAGACAATAACTACTGAGCTCACAGTTTAGTGTTTCTTCTCCTTTTCCTTTTACTCAATTTTTCTCTAGAATATGAGGCCTCAGTATTATACCTTCCTAGTGCAAAAGGTTCAACTGGCAGGGTTGTCGCATTCATAGGTATGACTAAAACTTTCTACCCAGTAAAGGTTCTCTTCAAGATCGATGCCTCAAAATGAATCAATCTTTTAAGTACAAAGGCTCTCTTTTGAGGAACCTTAGTAGCAGTAGTGGTCATTCCAATTATCCTCCTCCATTGCACAGGTTAGTGTGCACAATATGCAGATGCTTAGGTGGAGGATTATTTACAATGGTGATGGCTGGGAAGTCTATATTATCAAATTGAATAGTAGCTCCAATATCCTCAGTATTGATTATAGCGTTAGCTAAATGGATATTGGCTGCGACTAGTGCATGGTGTTCTAAAATCCATAAATATATAGAACAAACAGATTATTCATAAGAATATGATTGATTTAAATTTAATTTCATTGATGATTGATTTTAAATATCAATTTTATCATGCCCCACTGCTACTATAGCTTAAATTTGACTAGCTAAAGATGGAAAGAGAATCCTGTCCCCAACGGAGTCATCAGAAATCTGTGGGCTCCGAATATTCGCCACTGACCTCTTCGATGAAAAGAGTATTTTAAAGCGTCGGTGTAATTTTTAGAAGGCAGATGAGATAATAGATAAGACACTACTCAGAGATTTCATCCTCATTTGGTGAGGACTTTAGATCTGGTTACAGGTTTCCTATAGGCGTAATATAGTTAATTACCCCTCTCAGTAAGTGAGAGAGAACTTTCGATTAAGGCTAGTCGTTAGATCGCTGAAAGCGTAGCGTATAGTAGCAACATGTAGAGTTTTAGAATTTGAGATATGAAATTCATCATTATAGCTTAAAATGGATGGTTCGGAGAATGATGACGTACCCGATCTAGATCCCATGGTTCCGTCATCTCGGGAAGTCGCGGTCCCTAGTCTACTTAGTCAGAGGAGGTAGTCGACCCAACCTGACAGAAGGATCCTCATCAACAACACATGGGTTACATCGTCTAAGAAATTCTTATAGACTTGGGGTGGTGTTTGTCTAAGGAGACAGGCTTAAGTTACCTTAGCTGACAGAGGGTTGTTTGCCCTATCAAGTATACCTTATGATTCACAACTCAAAGGCGAGCCATGGGGAACATACATGGCTATGGTGTGATCAATATAATGGAGCGGGGACCGCCAAAGAGGAACGAAATCGCTTCTTCATCTGGCCAAGCCACACAGTCAGAGGACACGGGCCACATCCTTACTGGCGTGAGATTGACTGAGAGTGAACATAGTAGAATACTTGATTTGACATTGACTCCTTTGTGAGCTAGAGTTTTCTTAGTTTCTCACCCCCGATAAACAGTTGTGGAAGGTGGATAGATTGAGTTTGGTTTAAGTTTTTAGTGATAGAGTTTTATTTGAACAATTTTAGATTGATATTTGAAAATTGATTAATTAGAATATGTTTAAGAGTTTTAGATCTTATCAACGCTATTTAGTTGCTAACAAAGGATTAGATCTACTGTCACCCAACAAAATTAGTTTCTCAGATATTTCTCTGATTTGAAACTCTTATTATAGGTTTTTTAGATTTTGTTAACCCGGACCCAGTCCTAAGACTAAACCGGGAAGCAATCCGCACAGCATCCTCAGACACTTGAATTTAAGCATTCAGCATAATATCGGGGCACATGTGAGTGTTTATAGCTTAGTTATTTATCTAAGGAGACAATCTTAAGTCTACCCAGGCGGGTTATTTGCCTATCAAGTATACCTATGATTCACAACTCAAAGGGTAGAGCTATTGGGGAGCAGCATCTGAACGGTCGTGATCGTAATATAATGAAGCGGGTGGCCAAACCACCGGTCGAGGACTCTTGTTGTAATTGCTTCATGTGGAACTCTTGCTAAGCCACCTGTTAGAGAACATGGGTCACATCCCATGAGATTGATATTAAAACACTTGATTTGGCTCCCTTATGAGCTAGAGTTTTCTTAATTTGTCACCCCCGACAAATAGTTGCGGAAGGTGGATAGATTGAGTTTTGATTTAAGTTTTTAATGATAAAATTTTATTTAAGCAGTTTCAGATTGCTACTTAATTTAAAAAATTGATTAATGTGAATATGTTTAAGAGTTTTAGATCCTGCCAACTCTGTTTAGCTGCTATTAGAGGATTGGATCTGCTGTCACCTGATAGAATCAGTTTCTTAGATATTTCACTGATTTGAAACTCTCATTATAGGTTTTTAGGTTTTGTTAACCTGGATCCTGTCCTAAGACTAAATCGGGAAACAACCCGCGCAGCATCCTCAAACACTTGAATTTTGGCATTCAGCGTAGTGTCGGGGCACATGCGGGTATATTTGAGAATTTCTTAATTAACGCCTTCTGTTCGCTTGTATGAAGTGTTACAAATCTGGTGGGTAGAAGGTGTTTTGAATTTGTTGTAGTTTAAAATATTACTTGCTTTAGATCTCAACTCTATTTAGCTAATAGAAGATTGGATCTACTATCACCTGACAGAATCAATTTCTCAGATATTTTACTGATTTGAAACTCTCATTATAGGTTTTTAGGTTTTATTAACCCGGACCCAGTCCTAAGACTAAACTAGGAAGCAACCCGCGCAGCATCCTCAAACACTTGAATTTAAGCATTCAGCATAATGTCGGGCCCCATGCGGGTGTATTTAATAATTCAAATAATTTTATATTTAAATTAAGAGCTTTAGATCCTCGCTCTGCTTGTTGATAGAGGATCGATCTCACACCTTACAAAATCTGTTTCTCAAATATTTCACTGATTTGAAACTCTTATTATTGGTTTTTAGATTTTTTTAACCTGGACCCAGTCCTAAGACTAAACTGGGAAGCAACTTAATTTGATTTAAAAATTTGATTAATTTGAATATATTTAAGAGCTTTAGATCCTGTCAACTCTATTTAGCTACTAACAGAGGATTAAATCTACTGTCACTTAACAGAATCTGTTTTTCAGATATTTCACTAATTTGAGACTCTTATTATAGGTTTTTAGGTTTTGTTAACTCGGACCTAGTCCTAAGACTAAGCACCACCACTCAGAACACATGAATTTAGGCATTAGTGAGGGCCCATGTAGGTGTTTATAGCTTAAATAATTTTACCTAATTAGTGATCTTGTTGATTTTGAAAGTCATAATTAGAATGAAATTCCTTAATTTTTGTAGTGAAATAAAACTCTATGACTTCGCAAATTTTAGTTTAGTATCGTCGTCTATCTACTTGTACAAATGGTTGCAAATTTGGTGGCAAAGAAGGTATTTTGAATTAGATTCCGAAAGACAGTTTAATTTGTTGTTTAAAAAAAAATTATCCCTTAGAGTAGCTTTCATTTTTCCCCCTCTTTTTGGTTTTACTTTTGTGTTTATTGTATGTTATTTTCCCTCCCCCTTTTGTTGTTTGGAGTTTTTAATTTGAATTTTAGTTTTAGGTTTTCTTGACATTCTTAAGTCGATTCATTTTATGCTCCTATTTTTTTTTAAAGTCAAAAGATTTGATGAAATTTCGGCAGCCTCCAAAGATCATCCCCAGGTGTAGAAATCGAGTGTTTTTTTGGTCATGCACGAGCATGACGGTTGGTATTTGAAGCACCCTCGGCCGACCTTCAATCTGATACTCGATGAGCATAACAAGGCCTTCAATCACCATAAAAAAATATATATGCAAATATTCCAAATTTGACATTTTGGCGTATTCGGTGTCATCCCAGTAGGGGCTACATCGAACTATTTTGGCCTACTCGTCCTGATGAGCATAACGCCCAATCACTCGATGCATACGATGAGCATAGTAGCGGTGTCTTGCGACACCAATGGATCATCTTGTCATACGATGAGCATGCCTTCAATCACTCTGTACACCCTGATGAGCGTAGCGAGCGATGTCCTAGAACACTATGACTGAATTTCATCTTGTCACGCCCTGATGAGCATGATAAAGCCTTCAGACCTACATAAAGACAATCATATGCATATATAATTTTTTTTTCTTTCAGCCATTTCATTAAACACCTTCCTTGCCTCTTCTACAACACCGTTTTCAACATACATTTTTATCAAGCGGTACTTACTATGCCCGATGAGCGAGAGCGTGCGTCTTGAAGGAGGAGTCTATTAATTTGGATTGTCGCAGGCTGGTTTGCTCAGAATGGGCGGAATAGTATGGGCTGTTTGAAGGGTGCGGTGGGTCTGGGTCGTGGGCTTGCTGAAACGGTGAAAATAGGCTGATTTTCTTTTCAGAGGCAGCTTGAACAAAGGAGGGTCGATGCGGACCGACGATGGAGCAGAGATCTGAGGATCAGAGCGGGTGGCAGGGGACACTTGACAGCAAGGTCACCGGAGCAGTCAGTTCTTCATGAGTCATGGGGAGGAGCAGGTCAGGCCACAGTTGGTTGGCAGGTCGCGGACACGGCCCTATGATGGTAGCCTGATTGATCGTCGGCTATGATTTCGGTGTGCAGTGGTAGTCTTGGTCTGGGTCTTATGGCGGGACCGCAGTCGTGGGCTGCGGTCAGTCGGCGGCTGGGCGGGCTATCGTGGGACGCTAACGGATGGCGATGTGGCAGTGTGAGAATGGATGGAAACTAGAGTTTTACTTGTGCTTTTTTTTCTTCCAGAGAGAGAGAGAGAGAGAGGAGAGTGGGGAGAGAATCATGGGAGGCACATGAGAGAGAATGAGAGAGGAATAATGGGGAGAGTAGTTTCTTTATAAGTTTTTTTTATTTCTTTTTTCAGAAAACTGAAAATAGGGGGGAACGGTTGAGTATGAGGGTAATTTGGGAATTTTTAAATTAATTTAAGTTGTTTTAATTTGGATTTCACGCCAATAAATACACATAGTCAATATATATATATATTGATTTAGGGTAATTCCATTATTCTGAATGCAATGGCACTGTCTGTTTCGTGATCGGAGGCCATTTGATTTGAGTCGATGCTAAATTGGGTCAATTTCTGCTCAAAATATGAGTCGTCATTTTCGGCGATTTTCACGCATAAAATGCGAATTTTAACAATCTTATTTGATAGATTTGGTGTTTTGAAGCCAATGACATGATGTGGCGAGGTCATTTGATCCTTATCGGTGCCTCATGACCTTGATATACGTGCAAGCACGTTGATGACTCGAGCGCTTGATCGGTTGCTCATCAAGTCATGCAATATTTATATTCTAACCAATTTCAACATTCTGAATGCGATGGAAAAGTCCGTTCGTCGATCGAAAGTCATTTGAGTTGATTTCAGTGACGTCCTGTGCATTTCAACCTAGATTTACTCACTGTCACTTCAAATCATTTGACATTTTCATAGACTCGTCCGAATTGAGCGTAGACAATCTCATTTGATAGATTTTAATTTTTTGAAGCTAACAATATAATCAATTTCATGAAAGGAGGTTGTTCGGACATCGTAGCCTTCCGACTCGATATGTTGCAATCTAGCTCGAGCACTTAATTGATTGATCGTTAGATTTTGCAATATTCACATTTTGATCAATTTCGATGTTTTAAACACGATGGTGAAGTCTGTTCATCGATCGGAGGTTATTTCAACCATTTTTAGGGACATCCAGTGCATTTTGAGCCTCAATTTGCGCACTATCACCTCCAAAGTCCATCAATTCGATTTGTAGGCTTGTCTTGGTTTATGACACATATGTGGAGGTCAAC
This sequence comes from Cymbidium sinense, assembly GCA_021442155.1. Classification (NCBI taxonomy): domain Eukaryota; kingdom Viridiplantae; phylum Streptophyta; class Magnoliopsida; order Asparagales; family Orchidaceae; genus Cymbidium; species Cymbidium sinense. Next base: position 84,559,831 of record CM038231.1, on the reverse strand, counting down.
ACCAATCCAGGTAAATCACACTGGAAAGCTTTAAAGTGGGTTCTATGATATGTTAAAGGAACATTAGACCAATGGACTGTCATATGGAGGAGGAGATATTACAAAGGGATTTATCATTGGCTTCCTGACTCGGATTATATTGGATGTTTAGATACGAGAAGATCTCTTTTAGGTTACTTATTTAGTATTTTTGGAGGTGTTATAAGTTGGAAATCATCTTTACAATATGTTGTTGCTTTATATTCAAGTAGAGTTTATTATTGCAATCGAAGCTATTAAAGAGGGTATTTGGTTGCAAAATTTTATGAATTAATTGGGTTTCAAACAGAAAGTTGTTATCATATTCTGTGATAATCAAAGTGCTATATATTTGATGAAAAACTCAAGTTTTCATGAATGTTCAAAGAATATAGATATTAAATTACATTTCATTAGAGATATCAAAGAAAGTGGAATCATTAGCAATAAGAAGATTGATTCAATTTTTAATCCAGTTGATGCAATGACAAAGATATTGCATGTATTAAAATCAAAATTCTGTTTTGAGTTGGTGGGATGCATTGCTCTCAATTGATTTCTTATCACTTGAAATCTAGATCAAGGAGGAGATTGTTAGTTATTGATCCAATTTCTTGATTCTTTAGTATTAGTTTTTCCAGCTTTGTTGATTTGTTTGCTTTTTTTTTTTATTTTGGATAGGAGTAGATGTGTGTCTGCACATTTATAAACATTGGGTTTTAGATATTCTTTGGTATGGTTAGAAGGGGCTGAACAATATACCAAGATCATTCATCTTTGGTTTTGCATTCTTTTACTTCTCTTTCTTTGTTCTAACATCTTTCACTTTTTATTTTTATCTTGGTGTTCTTGATATATCCATTCAAAGGAGAATTTTCTAATGCACCATTGCTTGAGGGAATAATTCATCTTTTCACTACATTATAAAATAATAAATCAAATAAATCACAACAATATATGACAGTATATATTCCAAGAACTCTTTGAATTTATTGCTCATTTATTTATAAAACTATGTTTATTAGTCTCATTCCCATCTGAATATAGTTTAAGCTTCCATTAATTTCGAACCTTAAAGCATTTATTACAACACATCAAGAACGATAATGGAACATTTAGTTGAAGGCTTTGCATCAACTAAAACTTTTCAAAAACATTAACATTAATGTTTTAAAGAAGGATTTATATACATATCACATAATTCTTATATGTTTACATATCTAATATCTAAACTTTAATTTTTTACATATATCTTAATCTTAAATGTCACATCAAAAAATATCATCACTCATTTTTTATTTTTAAGTGTTGCGTGCTAGAAAACCAGTTGCGGTAGAGTAAAAGTTTTCGCCTTAGCTTCATTGTGAAATCCAGCACACACACAGGTATAAAAAGTGTGAACAATAAAACTCCATAATTTTTACGTGAAAACCTCGAAAAGAGGGAAAAACTATGGGGCCTATCCCAGTAAAAAGCTTTCACTATGTATCTGTTTCAGAGTACAAGATCTTCCCGATACGGGATTAGTGTATGAGAGAAAAGAACTATGTGACGATCGGTTTTAACGATTGCTAGTAGTAGCGATGATGGTGAAGCTATCAATCACCGGTAAAATGAGGGAATAATTACTTGCAATGCAAGGAACAATCATTGTAGAAATGCGGAATAATCACCGGTAAAGTCATCATGATGAAGAGCACGGATTGAAGGCAAGGATCAGCGTCGGTGGCCGGTGGCGGTGGTTAAGTGGTCGAGTGGCAGCATGATTGTGCTTGGAGGATCTTTAGAGCTCTCTCCTCTCTCTTTCTTCGGCCCCCCTCATTTGAGGAATGAGGGGCTATTTATAGATTGGAGGAGTGACGTCTCTGTAAATAAATGAAAAATCCGAACCACTCCTCTCCATCGGACTCATGATGATTCCCTTGATCATATGATGTATTTTGTGTATTTGAATGCTCAAATGAAGTCGAATTGTAAGATCTTTGGCTTGTTGGAACCGACTTTCGACTTCTCAATTTGACTATAAACACTCCATATCTGAGAGCTTTTTAGGAATTTAATTGATGTCTCAAAGTTTCCAATGATATTTTAAGTGCTTGATCTCGACCGGTTTCAATTTCTGATTAGCTTGCTTTCAAGATTCGTTCTTATTTGAGAGGAATTTTGGTCATATTAGTTTATTTTTGGATGATATTATCTCAATCGACAAAAATATATGTGCCAAGTACTTCAAAATAGCAAATTCTTCAATCACGCAAGTCCATTAACCACGCATTTTGAGAGAATAGATCTTCATGTAAGCACAAGATTATGACTGCGGCATAGCCACAAATATGTGTGTAGGTATGTGAAATTTCGAGTTCTGGATCCATCCATCTCTCACTTAAAGCCCTCGAGCGCTGGCGCCATACGCTGAGCGCCATATCATGGCCTCCCCGTAATGGTCGCGCGTATTCGGCGTAAACCACGCGTCGGTTTGGCGTGTCAGGCGCGAAGCGTGGGTCGTTGGCGGGAGCGAACGGGGAGTGGGTGGAGTGTGGCGGGATCGCGATCAGTCCGATGGAATGGCGGATGGTGGAGCGTGGCGGAGCGCTTAGCGCATGGCGTGTCTTGAAGGCGCCTAAGTGGGTTTTGTCCGTTTTGACCCATTTTTGCCCGTTTTTGACGGTTTTGAGCGGGTTTTTGCGGTTTTTGATGATTTTGGACAGTTTCTCTTTGATTTTTTTACCTTTTTGTCCCTATATGGGGTCTATAAAAACCCCCCTAGGGCCAAGGGAGAAGACACCTTCTTTTCTTCTTGAGAGAATGTCGTTCGGAGGCGATCAAGACCCGTAGTTCATATGGCAAGGCTTCAGTTTTTTCTCGAAAGAGGTGTTAACTAACCTCGTCGGACCGACCGGGATCGGGCGATCAAGACCCATAGTTCATACGGCAATACTCCAGTTTTCCCTCGAAAGAGGTGTTAACTAACCTCATCGGACCGACCGGGATCGGTGATCAAGACCCATGGTTCATACGGGCTCCGTTTTCCCTTGAAAGATGTGTTAACGACCTCGTCGTTCGGCCGGTTGGATCGATCAAGACCCGTAGTTCATACGGCAAGGCTCCAGTTTTCTCTCGAAAGAGGTGTTAATCTCGTCGGACCGTCGACCGGGATCGGAGGCGATCAAGACCCGTAGTTCATATGGCAAGGCTCCAATTTTCCCTTGAAAGAGGTGTTAACTAACACCAACCAGCCGGGTTAGGCGATCACCGGAGATGGGGTTGGAAGATGCTCGCGATGGTGGCGACATTGATCAGCGGCGGTGACTGATGGTGGTCGGCGAGATAAGCGGGATGGTGGTAGCCGCGGATGGCGATAGTCAGCAGTAGTGCCGGCAGTAGTCAGCGAGTGGCTTCTGATGGAGCGGCAGAAATGTGATGCTTAGCGATAGTAGTCAACAGTGTGACCATATTAGTCGAAGATAACCAGCGATATGGTGGTGACCTAAAATTCAGCGATGTTGGCGGTGGCCGAGAGTATCAGCGTGCCTTCTGATGGTTGGCGATAGAAATTCAGGCAGCGGCGTAGTCAGCAGTAAGCGTCGATGGTCGATGGTGGCGATTGGCGTCGGTAGTCGGGGATGACTGGCGACGATGGTGGTGACCGGCGGAGATTGCCATCGATGGTCGATGGTTTTTTTTACCTATCCGAGGTTGTTTGTCAGAGTGTGACTTGATGACGTTAACCTATGTGGAAGAGGTTGCATTGAATCCGCTGAGGATTTTGACCCATCCAAGGTTGTAGAGTGTTACCCGATGACATTAACCTGTATGGAAGAGGTCGAATTGAATCTGAGATTTTGACCTACAGGTTGTTTTGTTACGATGGCGTTAACTTGGAAGAGGTTGAATTGAATCGAGGATTTTGACCGATCCGAGGTTGTTTGTCAGAGTGTTACCCGATGATGTTAACTGTATGGAAGAGGTCAATTGAATCCGAGATTTTGACCTATCCAAGGTTGTTTGTCAGGGTGTTACCCGATGACGTTAACCTGTATGGAAGAGGTCACGGGATGTCCACCAAGGACCTTTTGACCTATCCTAGGCATCAGCCAAAGTGTTACTTGACTTCTTACTTATATGAAAGAGGTTCGATCAAGTCCCCTTTAGATTGATCATGCCCGATTGAGATACAAGTGATTGTATATATCTCAAGTGGAAGGATTAAATGAAGAAGAAATAAGCTTATAAAGAAAATCCATAAACTCATTACTTTGATAATATCAGTGATACAATATTGTCATAAGATAACTTAACAAAAGGGACGAGATACATTTTTAGAGAGAGTTAATAAAGGATAAGAGGTGGAGAGGAAAGGACAAATGGGATAAATTAAAAATTACAATATTTATACACCAATGATTACATATAACACTTTCAGAGACCCTCCATGTTCCATGTTTTAAGGAATATTTTTTCCTCGGATGGTGGTCGACGGTTGATCATCGATAACAAAGTGGGGAGCAGGTATTTCTGAGCAAAACCCTCGAGGTACTTCTTTATCTTGAAGATTAAAATTCTCGATGTTGAAGGTCACCGAAGGGCATGGTTGAGCTTGTTTGAGGTAATATGATTGTGCTATTTGTTGATTTCCACAGACCACTCCAACCCCAATGGGAGTTTTAAATTTTATCTTAAGATGAGGTAGAAGACCAGAAGATTGATTGGAGGGTCTTCCAAATATAGCGTTGTATGTTGAATTTGACTTGACCACTATGAATTGAACGAGTGAGTGACTTGTTGAGAAAATTCTCAGAACAAGGGTGATTGTCCCCTCCACCTATACAGGGCGATTATCAAACCCATATAACGGTCCTGTAGCGGGTTAAAGTTTTTCCTTAACCAGGCCCATGCTAAGAAAGGTGGAGTAAAATAAAACATCAACGGAACTCCCATTATCAATCAAAATTCTCTTAACAACATAACATGGGCCACTAATCCCTGCACTGATGACAAGAGGATCTTGATGTGGAGCTTGAACTCCTTTCAAGTCTGAGTTATTAAAAGTGATGGGATGATTAATATAAGATTTTTTTAACTCTAGCTCTTCGAATGCGCCGATGAAGATTTGATTAGATAGTAGTGGCCCACTCGCAATCGTTTCAATTTCTCCAACTATTTGGCGACTATTATGTTGTTTCTGTGATGATTGTCCCGGTTGCCCCCCTAGTTGGAGCTATGTTTGCTTGAGTTGGTTGGTTTTGCACAAATTGACGTAGATATCCTTATTGAATGAGCCTCTCAATTTCTTCTTTGAGTTGTTTGCATGCCTCAGTAGTATGTCCACGACTTCGATGGAAGTGACACTATTGCTCTTAATTTTCTGAATTTGGTTTCAATGGATGTGGCCACTTGAAGGTCTCTTCATCTTGAATAGCCAACAAGACGTTAACACAAGATATGTTCAGCGGTGTGTATTCCAGTAGTGGTTCGCATCGTTGATGCGGGGGCCGTGGAGGGAGATCATGACTGCTTTGTTGCTTCTTCTGATGGGATTGTTGATCTGTGTTTCTTAGAGCACTCTTACGTTTTCCTGTGGATTGTTCAAATTATTTTTGATGGGCATTAATAGCCTCATCAGCAGAAATCTATGCTTCCACATGGTGAACTAAGTCGGCATATCGACCGTATCTCGTGATTAGTGATGAGGCTGCGACGAGCCCCAAGGAAAAACTCCTCTTAGTAGTAATTCACCCTGGTATTTGGTGAGCTTCTGAGGAGAATCTCTGGAAGTATTCTTTAAGTGATTCACCCTCATTTTGATGAATGCCAGAGAGATGGGAGGAATCTTTAATGATCCTCCGATTTGCAATGAACTTTTCTACAAAAATCTTGGCGAGTTCGTAAAAGGTATGGATGGATTCCCTTGGAAGGGAGTAGAACCAAGTGCGAGCTTGTCCCTTGAGGGTAATTGGAAAGACCTGACAAAGCAGTGTATTAGGAGCTCGTTGGATATGCATGATAGTCCTGTAATGGTCGATGTGTTCATGTGGGTTAGTCGCCCCATCATAGGAATCAATGTTCGGAAGCTTGAAACCCACGGGAATAGGATGTTGAAGAATAGCCTAAAGGTGAGATTCTCATCCGTGAGGGGAAGATAATTTCTATCTTGAAGGTGAAATTTGTCTTACATTAAACGTCGTAATTCTACACGTATAACATGACGAGTGGAGTCAACAGGACGAGAACGTGACACGCTACCCGCAATAATTGGTGGATTAGCGGGTTGAGCACGCGTGATGGATGAGTAGAACCTGGCGGTGTCGAGGAGATCGATCATCCCGGAAGCGGAGGAACTTCATCATCAGGGAGATTAGCATTTTGACCTCCCGCGGCTAACAATCGATCTTGGGGGAGATGTGTTTGTCGCGGTAGTGGCTATTGTGTTCCTCGCAAAAGTCGGATCATCTCATTTTGAGACTCTTCCATTCGGTGCACATGATCTTCTAAAGAGATTCCTGCCGCGCCTTCATCGACAGGATCATGCCTATCAGGGGGAAGTGAGGCAGAAGGTTGGCGTCCTTGGTTCAAGGATTGGTTTCGAGAGTGACGGGAGTTGGAGCGGGAGGCTCCATTATTACGAGTACTGCACCTATTGGCCATGACGCGGGTTTTCACATAAATTGTGATTGAGCGGTTCTTTTCCCACGGCGTCAATTGCGCTTAGAAAACATGGTAGAGTAAAGTTTTCTCCTTAGCTTCGAAATCAACACATACAAGTATAAAGTGTGAACAATAAAACTCCAAAATTTTACGTGAAAAATCTCAAAAGAGGAAAACCACGCCTAGCCCATAAAAGCTTCCACTATGTATCTGTTTGAGTACAAGATCTTCGATACGGGATTACAATTGTATATGAAAAGAACAAACTATGTGACAAAGATCGGTTTTAACTTGTAGTATCGATGATGGTGAATGTGAGAAATCACCGGTGAAAATGGGAACAATTACTAAAGGAACAATCACCGGCGAACGCATGGAACAATCACGGTAGAAGTCATCATGATGAAGACAGAGAATCGAAGAATCACGGCCTCCGGGCCTACGCGGTGATTTAACGTCGAGTCACGCGTGCTTGGAGGATCTTTAGAGCTCTCTCCTCTCTTGTTTTGGGCTCCCCTCATATGAGTGAGGCTATTTATGACGGAGGAGTGGCCTCTATAAATACATGCAAAATTGAACCACTCTCCATTGACGGGATGATGATCATATGATGTATTTTGTGTATTTGAATGCTCAAATGAAGTCGAATTGTAAGATCTTTGGCTTGTTGGAACCGAATTGCCGAGACGCCGATTTGACTATAAACACTCCATATTTGAGAGCTTTTGGAATTTAAGATGTCTCAAAGTTTCCAATGATATTTTAAGCTTGATCTCAACCAGTTTCAATTTTGATTAGTTTGTTTTCGGCAAGATTCGCTTCATCTGGAATTTTTGGTCATATCATTAAGTATAAGAAAGTATTAGATAAGTAGATATCTTATTTTAAGTATTAAATATATAAATATAAATTTTCCTTTTTCAAAACAGAATAATAGAAGATCTTTATCTTATTTCAAAGCTAACAGTAACTAAAAATATCAGATAAAATTTTCAATTAAAAAAATATTGAATCACATTTTCTTTAATCTAGCATTAATTTTTATTCATATATAATTATTTATTCATTTTATCCAAAAAAAAAACAATTTACCTTCATCATATTTGAATTTTACTTCTTTAATTAACCATTTATTTAATGACTAAACACTTTAATAAAAAAATGCCATTTTAATTTTACCAAATATTCATTTATTTTCAGAATTTTTTTGGTGAATAAATGTAAGTAAAATATACTAAAGGTTAGTTATATTGAAATATATTAAACCTATTTTTTGAGAATAAAAAAATAATTAATTATATTATAATAATCAATTTAAAAAAATCATCATAAGGTGTAGATGTAATTTTTAAACTGTATAAGGTTAAAATACAAGCATGCCCACAGGTATATATCCTTAAAGAAAAGCTCCCGAGGATAGCTGGTCTTTATTATTATTATTTTTTAATATTCATATATTCTTTAATATTTCTTAAGGTTCGAATCGGAGATCTCCTTTAACGAGAGATTGAGAGAGAGAAGAGGATTTTGATAGCCTAAGATTAGTGGCGGCAACCCATCTGAGTAAAAAATATAACCGTTCTGGGATCAATTTTTGTATTGCAGTTTTTAATCTTTTCTCTCATTTTTTTTTTTTTTGTTTTTTTTTTGTTTTTTGGTAATCTTATTTGAAATCTCATTCTCGCGTGAGTATAAAATCTTATAGATCTGCTCCACTCTTTTACGAGTAATTAGGAAAATTAAAAATTAAATTTTCATTTTTTTTTAATTTTCGAAAGTAGGTTTAATATATTTCAAAATCCTTATAATCTGATAAAAATGAATATTCGGTAGTAACATTAAAATGGTATTTCAAAATTTGCAGTTATATATATATATATATATATATATATATATATATATATATATATATATATATATATATATATATATATAGCTCATATATGATTAGGGTCGCCGCGCAATTTAGGTGTTTTTTATTTATTTTTAAAAATGAAAAAATTTTGCTGAGCAAATTTATTTATTTACGTTTTTGAAATTGAAAGGCAAAACATTCATATTTAAGTGTGAGTGTAATATTTGTGGCTCTAATCATGTTCAGCATATGATACTTAATTTCATGCACTCTTTGAATCTAAAGATTTAAGAAAGTTTATGACAGCTTTCTTAAAATTCAAATCTGAGCAGTTATTACAATACATCAAGATCTGAAATGGAACATTCAGCTGAAATCTTTGCATCAACTGAAAAAAAAAAAGACATTCCTAGAATTATTTTTTGAAATCAGAACAACAGAAGCCCTGTCTTATATCCAAACTAACAGTAACTATAAATTTGAGATAAACCCTCAAGATCAGAAAACATGACTGCAGAGTCGAAATAGTTCTCAGTGCAGATATTCCAGTCTTCATTGAAGTTCTTCGAGCACGAAATTGAAGGAATGTCTGACAAGATCAGATCCTCGCCGAGATCTTCTAGCCTGGAGTATACATCTTCATCTTCTTTTTCTTCATTTAGAACAACAATGGAAGCACAATCATTTTCTTTGTCTTCCATGAAATTGATAACTTCACAATTCTGCTGAGATGTTGAAGAAGAAGATGCCCTACTCTTTTTTGCCTCCAGAAAACAGATCCTCTGTCTCACCTCTTCGAGCTTTTGTTGAAATCCAAGAGCTCTTCTTGGGGGAATTCAGTGCTTGAGAAGGAACGACGCTTCGCTGATTCCGTGAGACGGACTTATAACGATCGACAATGCGATGAAATTCAGAGGGATTTCTCGGCCAGTAGTGGAAGGTGTTCGAATCTGGAGAAAAGAGGAGAAGAGGACATCTACGCCGCAGAGCACAGAGAGCTCTTCAGCTTTCTTTTCCATACCTTTGATTCTGGTTTTGTAAGTGTTCATTCTCGCCCTAGATTCGTCTCTGTATTTCATCTCTAACTTTGCTCTGCCCATTTGGCTCCTCCCTCTCAACGAAGACGAAAGAGGAGAAAGGTGGAACGTTTCTTCTTTGAACGCAAGCCAACGGACAGTGAGAGAGAGAGAGAGAGAGAGAGATTATAGGAGTCTGTGATTACTGATGGCCTGCCTTCTGAGCACTTATATAACTGTTGTGAATGAGTATCAGGTTCCCTTAAATTACAGTTTTAACCTTCCTCTTTTTTTTGGTAACTTTCCTGATTCGTAATCTCGAGTAAGTATAAAATCTTCTTATAAATATACTCCACTATTTTACAAGTAATTAATATACCTGAATGAATTAATTAATTTTGAAATAGTTTGAAAGAGGTTAGTGGCGGACTTCCTTCCATCCAAGGAAAAAAATATAACAGTTGTGCCGTGTGATCCATTTTCTTATATTATGCTTCAAGCCTTTTGTTTTTTTTTTAAAATAACCTTTATGGAAATCTCTGATAAAATATAAAATCTTATAGTTCTGCTCAATTATTTTACTAGTAATTAACGAAGATAAAATATACGAATGAAATTAAATTCGGGTTTTTATAAGGAATAACGTGAAAGAATTTTGTATTCATTTTGCCCAAATAAGGAAGTGCTTCTCATTTTAACCGGCAAATAAAAATTTGGGCTAAAATTTTAAATTATGCTTAATTATAATCTTAATTAGTAAATTAGACAAAAAATAATAAATATTAATTGAACGGACGACGCCATATCGCGTCAATCAACTCATCCTTAATTTTTTAAAAAAAAATTAGGGATAAGATTTTGCCTATATAGGCTTCATCCGTGTCGAATTGAGTGAACTTGGTATCGTTGGAATCATAAATTTTCCACAACTTTCATGTTGATCAAAAATTAATATTGTAGCCCTCTACTTAGCAATTTTTGTGAATGCACGCAAAAACTGCGGCGCCGACCTGAAATTTTGGAGCAGCTTTCTTATTTTGCCTATATCGGAGTCATTCGGTGTCAAAATCGAGCGAACTTAGTATCGTTGGAATTGTAATAAAATTTCTCACAACTTTTATGTTAATCAAAACTTACGGTTGTGGCCCGATACGCAGCAGGTTTTGTGAATGCGCGCAAAAATTGCGGCGCTGATCTGAAATTTTGGAGCAACCGTCTTATTTTGCTCGTATCGAACTCATCTGGTGTTGGAACTGAGCGAGCTTGATATCGTTGGAATTATAACAAAATTTTTCACAACTTTCATGTTGATAAAAATTATGATTGCATACGCAGCTTTTGAGAATGCAAGTAAAAGACTGAAAATTTTGGAGATCGCCTTATTTTATTTGCCATAACAAACTCATCTAGTGTCAGAATTGAGTGAGTTTGGTATCATTGGAATTGTAATAAAATTTTTCACAACTTTTATGTTGATAAAAATTACGATCCGACACGAATTTTTTGTGAATGCGCCAAAAACTGCGGCGTCGACCTGAAATTTTGGAGCAATCGCCTTACTTTGCCCGTATCAGACTCATCCAGTGTCCGAATCGAGCGAGCTTGGTATCATTGGAATTGTAACAAAATTTCTCAGAACTTTCATGTTGATCAAAATTACGATTGTGGCCCGATACGCAGTATTTTTTGCAAAATGAACAATTATGAAATGCACAAATAACTCACTCTAAACAAACACTCTTAATGAAGTGTAATTAACAAAATTTTAAGAGACGTGACATATGAGCAGGTGCTTATATCCCATTACTCTTATTGTTTGGAGATAATAATTCATATTAATTACATTCACATAAGAGAAATTAATGTGCTAATTGTAGGAATGTAATCATTTTCAAATAAGGATAACAAACCAACTCAAACTAAGCTCACAACATAAACAAACTCCTTCTCTAATCTTATTAACAAAGGGAATTTCTTCACTAAAAACATAAATCAAGGTACAACTTCTTGTAAACACTTAAAAGCGTATTAAAAAGCGACAAAAGATATGAATTTAAAGCGATTTCAAGTAAGGTAGCCAAAACAAGAAAATACTTCATCAAATCCTTGATTACAATAAGAGAGATACAAATACAACAAAATGTCATCTACTATCGACAATAAGATAATAATCGTGACGACTATCTCGAGATGATCAAGGTATGAATCGCATCACTACCGAGCGTATAATGATCTGGTGGTCGTCGTGGCCGGTGCTCTCTTAGATGATGTTCCTGATGTTGTTCCTCCTCTTCAACCTGCTTGGAGGGTTGTTGAGTAACCTAGGTGTGTCATATGGAATGATGGAGGCCCATATGAGGACCGTGGTCGCCACGGGTGCATCTGTGTCCACATAACTTCATGGTATGAATACTATGGAAGTTGTATGAATGTTTATGCAGATGGTCCGACCACTGGTGGAGATAATGGACCAACATCTATCGCCGACCTATTTGGCTGCACTGACGACGAAGCACCTGGAATGTTAGTGTCCCAGTATCGACTGTCTGAAATATGCATGTTGCACCGTAGCTCCCTGCACAACCCCTCATATTGGTTGACTGATTGCTGAAAATTTGTGTCCTCATCCCTCCCAAAATATCGTTGGAATATGTCCTTATTCGTGATGCTCAACGTTGAAAGAACTTTAATTATGATGGAATCGAAAGAAAATTATTATTGTTGTAATCAAATGAAGGCTTACCATAAGTCGGTCTCCAGGTGCTCGAGGGTAATAAGTGTCTGGGGGAATTGTAGGTGCCTTCAGCATGTAGAGTAAATCCCAAGATCGATACCATCACATGTATCAGTTAATGGCTGGCTCCCCCTGCTGGGAAGAGTCTACCACCATAACCGAATTATGTCTGCTCTTCCACCGTGTAATGCCTAGTGGTAATCGACCCACCACAATAGTTTCCTCAACCATCCACTCGCATGAAAGTAGAATCTAGCGGTGCTACCTCAATCATAGGTGGAAGGCCGAACTACTGATCACACGATAGGGAAGGTATCACTCAACTCATTTTCAACTAATCAATGGTAGTCTAGTCAGCCATATCTCGTCCCCACGTAAGCATACATCTGCGATACATCCACGGATCTAAACTCTGTATAGCTCCCAAATAACCTGTGTTGTTTCAATGGGATATCATCTTTGTTGTCTACATGCAATAATGGACCTAAAAAATAAACATACAAAGCAACGCACGACTCTAAAGGACCATCTAGTTCGTCTCATAGACTCTATTGGTTGGCCATCTCTCGACATACCCTTCATTCTAACAACATCCACACTCGCCATCTATGTTTGTAGGATATGGAATATGCAACGTTGGTATGCTTACATGAACATACTCCCACGCCATACCGGTAAATGTAGGCAACCTAGGTCATATTTGTAGCTTGCTGTCTTATGAAGCTCTCTATACAAATGAGCAAGCACAGTTGATCGTAATGAGAACTCCCTAAATGTATCAACATCCTCCAGCAGGGGCAGATACTGCAGCTGAACCTCCGAGCCAGATGTGTTTGGCATAAGGAAACAACCAATAGAAAAGAGTATGTATGCTCTGACATGCATAGTAAACTGAATCTTTGGGAGATCTAAGTAAGAATCCCTGTAATACCTCCAACACAGCCACTGTAGGGGCAAACAAGTCTGTGCATGCTCCCATCCCATTCTGAACTCTGATGTGATATGAGGTTGGATCGGATCGTGGTAGACAACATGCAGCTCTGGATGTGCTCATATCAACTCATCACGAATCCAAGATGCCACACTTGCCACACCACAACCACAATCCTCACAACAATAGGCGGGTCATCTATATGAACACCCAGAATCATAACAACATCCTACAAGGTATTTGTCATCTCTCCAATGGGCAAGTGGAAAGAATTAGTCTGCGAAGACCAACGTTCTACAATGTTGTGAGCGGTGATCTGCTGAATGAATGTATTGCATCGAGAAACACAATCTAGTCTACCGTCAAAGCGTCATAAATCTAGGACAGTTTACTGGCCATTCTCTAAACATAAGTAAATGAGATGCAGCATCCAGAACTGAAACCTGCTCAGCAGGGAATTATAGTTTAGTATGCAATACTGTGAGGATAATCCATATACACAGCTTGAATAAAAACACCTTGCCAAATCAGATGCGCTGCTGCGACCATGCACCGCTTATACTAGGGTGAACTTCAGCCGGTGGAGAGTCGTAATCTACAACAGTCTCCTCTGCTCATCTTCGCCTCCTGCGTGCGGGGCGAGCACCTTCTTCGGCAGACATCATTCCTACAACAATTTTGTCGAAACATAAATAATAATACATTTATAGTATGGAAATAACAACATCTATATTAGGGAAAAAACAAACTTACATTTATTACAACTTAACAATAGTTAGTTGACATGAAGCGCAGATAAATATAAAAAGCAGACATGATTTGCTACAACCAACAAAAACCAGTTTAGGGGAAGCAAAAAGTTAATATACTAATAAACATGACTTGTTACAAACTAACAAGTAGTTTATAGGAAGCACAAGTAACATAAAAAAATAAACATGACTTGCTACAACCCATCAAAAGCCGGTTTAGGAGAAGCGAAATTAATATACTAACAAACATGACTTGCTACAAACTAACAAGCTTTACATGAAGCATAAAACATAAAAAACAAACAATATTTGAATATTAATAAATTCCAATGTATTATAATCAATCTAGCCTTACATAATATAAGAATACACAATCAAAGTATATTAATACACTATTTCAAAGTGAGTTATGCATACTTTTTGTCACTAGGAAGTCACTATTGACTACAACCAAAATACTGATCAATTCAAATGCAAAGTAAAAACTTAAAGATCTCATCATAACTCATTAAAGGTTGATTCATGGATGTTGGCCTAACATCTACAAGAACAACCTTGACATGTTGTGACTCGTTAACTATTGCAAAATGACAACTTCATAAAAGGTTTTAAGTTCCAAAATCTTTCACAATAGCTATTAATAACATCGTGTGACTCAATAGCTACGATAATTTTCCTGCCACAACATTCAAAATAATAAGCAAAGATACATTCATTCACAAAATATATGAATCTAATTAAACAAAAATATTATAACTCAATATAGCCTAACAATACAACTACATAAGCGCATCATACAAAATAAAATCATATATAACCTCTAAATAATAAAAAAACACTAACATAAACTCTAAACTCATATGCATTCACAAAATACACAAATCTACTCAAACGAAAGCATTATAACACAATCTAGTCTCTAAATATAACTAAATAATCAAATCATACAATATAAAGCCATACATAATGAGATCTACCACAAATTTAGCATTTAGGGTAAAAATATCTAAACCGGCACACAAATTACAAAATGTTCGATCTCCGACGGTGACGACGCCCTCCTTGGCCGGCGGCGACCTCCTCCTTGGCCGGTGGCGCGCTAGGGAGGTGTAAATCTGGCTATGGAAGAAATTTTGAGCTCGAGAGCGGGCGAAAAAAAATGGATCCAATCATGAAGGGGATTTGGTCCAATTAGGATGAGACAAATTCGTCAATGACGACGGCCGACGATGCCACGTTAGTGCTAGTCGTCCGTTCAACGGACGACTGTGTCTATTTTCAATGGACAACTAGCTACTGGACGATGCCACGCTATGATCAACGGATGATTGAGTCTATTTTGCTAAATTTTTTCATGCCTAATTTGCTAATTAAAATTATAATTAGGCCTAATTTAAAATTTAACCAAAATTTTGTTGGAATATAAAGCTTTACCTTAAAAAAATTTCTTCTCCCATCTTAAAAACCCTTAAAATGCGTTTGTGATCACTAAATAAATAACTTAAAACTTTTGTAGCACTCAAACATGTTCGCAAATGTCAAACGTCAACATTTTTTTTTTTTTAGAAATTTGGTGGCAGTTGTTGTGTCTAAAAAAGTATTAATTTTAAAATAAATATTTAACGAAATTGTAGTTGTTGATAATAAAATTATTTGATTTCTATTTTAATAAAGTGAGCCATTTAAAAGAGCCAATGAGTTTTTTTTATCAAAATTTAATTAAATATTACAATAAAGCAATTTTATTTTTATTTTAACAACTCTTTAAGAATATATGATCTTTTATTAATTTGATTATAATTACTATTACAAAAAGATCAAATGGCAAACATTAATTTGACTTACAGTATCTTGTAGCATGATTAATCCATCAGTCAATCATAAAAATTATTTGATTTTTATTTCAACTATTTACTTTAATCATATTTGGATATTACTTCATTAATTAACTATTTATTTCAAACCTAAAATTTTAATAAAAAAATGCCATTATTCATTATTAATCAGAATTTATTTTGTCTGAACAAATATAAGTAAAATAAACTAAATGCCAGTTAAGCATATTGAAATGTATTAAACTTATTTTTGAAAAATAAAAATAAAAATAATTATATTATAATAATTCATTAACAAAAACGTCATCAGGCATAGATGAAATATTATAAACAATGCAAGGTTAAAATACAAGCTCTCTAACCGTTATATTTTATGTTTTATTTAAAAAGGTCGGGAGGACACCCGGGTAATCCACCTCTTCTCTCTCTCTCTCTCTCTCTCTCTCTCTCTCTCTCTCTCTCTCACGATATTGAGGTATGATATATTAACTCGAAAGATAGCCACCCTTCAATGGACTTAATCACCTAATAAGGACTCCTAAGACATGATAGCTCTTTGAATATACTAGATTTTTCTCCGCTTTACATGGATGAATAAAGTAAGGTTTATATTAAATTGGGTTCTAAAGTTCCTATGGAGGCAAGCCTCCATAATTATATCTTAGGGAATAAAATTCCTAAGAATACTTGTGGTGTTTATTTTGAGATGTGAGACACCATGCATCTTAGAGGTACTTATTGAAATGATTTTACCACATTATTAAGAAATGATGCACTATCTAAAGATAGAAATCATCACCCTATAATAGACCTATTCACTTAATAAGGACTTCTAAGGCATGATGGGTTTTGAATATACCATAGATCTTTCCCTACTTTAAATGAAAAGTAAAGTAGGATTTATTTTAAGCCGGGTTCATTAAGTTCCCTATGGAGGCAAGCCCCCATAGTTAATTACATCCTAAGGAATTGGAATCCCTTTGGAATACTCTCGATTAAAGTAAAAATTAAAGTCTCTAAAGATTTCAGGGCTAAACTATCAAATGATTAGTTGTATTGGAAAATCAAGTGAAAAAACTCAAGGAGAAGACTTATTATCGAAGCCAATGGAAATGAGTAGGAAATGCTCATAATATTAAGAAGCCTAATGAGCATTCTAATCTATCCTATGATTGGGATTTATATATTTGAAAGTGAGGAGAATTATTTTATTAGAGTTGAATTTTATTAGATTGCTAGGGCTTATAAACCATCAATATAAGGTTGTGAAAAGCCTAAGATGTGAGAATTTATGCTTGTAGCCCGAAGAAAATAGCTACCTGGATCCTATATAAGGAGCTTTGGCATAAGCCAAAGCATGGCCTAGGTCTAAGCGAAGATGGGTATATGATTTATCTCCATAAGAGATGATAAACTACCTGACTGCTAAACTTACAACCGCCTAGAGTGACAGGCAGCTAACTCCTCCAATAATTTAAAATCATGTAAGTAAGTCATATGATTTTGCAAGATAGTTAAATTGTTATTATTTAGAAAGAGACAAAGTCCTTAAACCCACTCCCTAAAGAGACTAGAGCATGAGCGGTATGAGTAATGACTTAATCTAATACAAATCTTTTCAATTTTTATTTGATTTTTGACTCTTCATTTTGACAAAGGCCATATGATTTCTTATGCCTAAATGTATGATGAAAATAGGTCATGGGCTAAATCAGCTAGAAGAAGGTGTTCTCCACCACAAAAGATCCCCTCACAGGTCAAGCATTCTCCTATCGTACAAGGATGTAGATCCTTCGTGTTCAAGAGAGAAAGAATATGCATGCATGTTATGAGACATTCAACCATTCAGCTAAGAGGTTGTTAAATCTTTTAATTATCTTATTTAAATCCTAAGCTTTATTTTGAGATTATGAGTTTTAGAAAATTTTAATTATGAGTTATAGTTAGGTAGAAAATTTATTTTTTCCTAAGAGTCTAATCGATCCACACATTCAAACATCAATCATAAGAAACTATGAAAAGCATGTTATTTCTAAAGTACAAGCTAAACAAAACATCAAATAATTTTATAACTAACACAAAGAATAAGAGGTCGATGCGGTTGAGCCGCATACAACCCAAAAGAAAAGATAGATAGAAGCTATATCCTTATACAACCCGAATTACAAAGTAATAATTACAATTTACAAATGATAATTGCTATGGGAGGTCTTCAAATCGTCAAGTCTTCATGTCTTTCTTCTTTTGATTTGGTAGGCTTCAAGGCATCACATGACACCCCAAGACTAAGTCTTCCGCCAATGCTCATCCTAAACCCTTATAGCACTAATCCTAATTCTTAATAAAAAATTACATTAAAAATAAGAAAAGTAAATCTAACTACACTTGCAAGACAAGTGTTAGCTAAACACATATACAATCTCAAGCAATTATATTTGTAATTTAGGCTTAGCATCCAACACATGGATAACCAAACCCACCTGTTATAACTTGGATTATGCTTAGTGGCTTAAGCAACCTGCAAAGAGAGCATTTATATTTATTTTTAAGCAGCCCCTCAAGCACAATCCCCTGTAGAAAATATGATTAGACTAATCACGGCCTATCATCCAGTCTATGAAGCATACACCCTAACATCCAGTCTAAATTATTACATCACAAAATAAAATATACATCATAACAAGCACCGCTCTAACATAAAGCTAGAAGTAGTAACTTAATTCTAATGTGTGTGTTAAGGCTGTGGTAAGTCCTAACTAGGCATTAAGGTTATGATTTTCTAAGTGTAAAAGATTCAATTTAACATAAAGGGTTGGTTTCACTTTAAATTATTTTATTAATTTGAGAATTTAAATTTATGTTTTTTTTAGCAACTAAGTGTTATAAAGCTTAAGAAAGAGAACTCCTCTTTCATCCTTATCTTAAACCACTTTGTAAAGCATGTTAATTTGATTTAGTTCTTTTAGTGAATGGCTTATTAAATGATTTAATTAATCTTAAGTGTAGGTTCACCTTAAATGATCCTATTCAATATGAAATACATCTTAAGATTAGCTTGATTGAACTACTACCACATGACATATATTAAACCATTCATTTCCATCACACATAACATGTATGTGATTAAATC
Organism: Cymbidium sinense; assembly: GCA_021442155.1. Taxonomy (NCBI): domain Eukaryota; kingdom Viridiplantae; phylum Streptophyta; class Magnoliopsida; order Asparagales; family Orchidaceae; genus Cymbidium; species Cymbidium sinense. The sequence continues at coordinate 84,540,915 of CM038231.1, read as the reverse complement.
CTAAGTGTATCTATACATGTAACATATTTCTTTTAGCAGACTTTAAATGAAAGATGCAAATGTGTATTTTATAGAAAATGAGATTTTCACTCATTAGCTAAATACACATTCAAGTGTATAAAAGTTTTAAGCAGATACTTCACCATTGTTAAACCGGGGGAGTGAAGTAAAGACCTCCTTGGGGCTACTTAAAGCCTCGCGACCCTAGAATGTCCAAACTAGATATACCCATTATTCTGAAATATATATGAATGTATAAATGATTACAAGAATGGAAAAAATCATGCAAAAATTGTATTTCTTTCAATTGCAAGGAAATTTTCATTCGTTAGCTAAATGCACATACAAGCGTATAAAAGTTTTAAGTTGATACTTCACCATTGTTAAACCAGGGGAGTGAGGAAAAGACCTCCTTAGGGCTACTTAAAGTCTCGCATTCCTGAAATGTCTAAACTAGATATACCAACTATTCTTAAATATACATGAATGTACAAATGACTACGAGAATGGAAAAATCATGGAAAAGTTGTATTCATTTCAATTGAATTATTTATACATGTGAGCTAAAGTTCTATATATATTCTAACATAGAAATTCATAGGAATGAATTCAAACAAATGTTATGTCCTTTTCAAATGGAATATACACCTATTAACATTCAAACTTTATGTAAATCCATATAGACTAATGAAAGAGAACTCCATATCACATGTTTTAAGCCATAGACACATGCAAGCTTATAAATATTTATGACTATTATCATTTAAAATATTATAGTTGACTTATAAACTTTTGAAAATAACTTTGATTTAATAGTGATAATAGCCACACATATTATAAATTTAATTCAACACATGCAAGCTTAACATAAGGAAAATTTCATTTGATTTATTCTTGAAAGACATGAATGCATAATTTCAAATAACAAACAACATTTAGCATGATTTGGAAAGGAATACTTGAACATAATCACATGAGCTCATTCAACTAAGTTAATTCTAAAGATAATCATACCAAATAAAGTCATTTCAAGCAAACCAATGTTTCTTATGTTACTTTTAACTTTTATGTTTTAATTTGATTTAATGAATGTGAAAAGAAGATTCAATCATTTGCTGCTCCTAACCTATTCCCATATTAGTTAATTAAATTGGTTTAATGAAAAGGAATTAAATTGATTTTATGAGTTAATTAGGTTGTAACATGCAAGTATATTAATTAGCCCTTTCCTATATCACCCAGTATATATTTACCCAAATAATG
>CM038231.1:84470688-84539552 GCA_021442155.1 Cymbidium sinense | reverse complement strand
TTATTAAGCGAAAAAATGTTAAGTTCATTAAAATAGTGATATTAATGGGAGAACATAACTACGAAATGTGAAAATTGAAGAAGCTAAGTAAAAAAAAATTCATTTATCAATTACTTCTTCTAAAGTTGTTGTTCTACAATTATTGAATAATTTGGAAATTTACAAGAACAACAAATGAATGACCATACACCACATAATGAAGGTATCACCAATGAACCTATAATTGATGAACCACAAAATAGTATTAAGACGTTCTCAAAGAGAAAGAAAATCTACTATTTCAGATGATTATCTTGTTTATTTACAAGAGTCAAAATTTGACTTAGGAATTGATAATGATCGTTTCATTTATATAGGCCATTGAAAGTATTAATTACGAAAAGTGGTTAGATCTATGAAAGAAGAGTTAAAATTGATGGATCACAATAATGTTTGGGATCTCGTTGAATTACTTAAAGGTTCTAAAAGAGTTAGGTGTAAATGAGTCTTTAAGACGCGTGACTCTAATGGCAATATAGAGCGATATAAAGCTAGACTTGTTGCCAAAGGTTTTACTCAAAAGATGGTATTGACTATAAAGAGACTTTTCTCCTGTTTCCAAAAGGACTCATTAAGAATTATTATGGCATTAGTGGCTCATTATGATTTGGAGCTACATCAAATGGATGTGAAAACCGTCTTTCTAAATGGAAATTTAGAGGAAGAAGTTTATATGATTCGACCTGAAGGTTTTTCAACTAAAGGAAAAGAACATATGGTGTGTAAACTTAAGAAATCAATATATGGACTTAAACAAGCTTCTCGACAATGGTATCTTAAGTTCAATGATACTATTACTACCTTTGGATTTAAAGAAAATATTATTGATCGATGTATATATCTAAAGGTTGGTGGGAGTAAGTTTATATGTTTGATTTTATATGTTGATGATATCTTGTTTGCAAAATGATTTTGGATTATTATATGAGACCAAGAAATTTCTCTCAAAAAACTTTGAATTAAAAGATATGGGTGAGGTATCCTATGTGATAAGAATTGAAATATTGATAGATCACAAGGATTATTAGGATTATCTTAGAAAACATATATCAATAAAGTTTTAGAGAGATTTCAAATGGAAAAATGTTCTGCAAGTATTGTTCCAATTCAGAAAGGGGAAAAATTCAATCTTATGCAATGCCCAAAGAATGAATTGGAATATAAGAAAATGGAACATATTTCTTATCCATATATTGTTTGAAGTCTGATGTATGCTCAGACTTGTACGAGACCAGATATCAGTTTTGTTGTGAAAATGTTGGGTAGATATCAAAGTAATCTAGGAATTAATCATTGGAAAGCTGCAAAGAAAGTTTTGTGATATTTGCATGGAACGAAAGAACATATGCTCACTTATAGGAGATTTAATCATATTGAGGTGATTGGATATTTAGATTCAGATTTTGCTGGATATGAGGATACTAGAAAATCCACACTGGCTATTTGTTCTTACTAGCTGGAGGAGCTATCTCATGGAGAAGTGGGAAGTAGTCCATTATTGCTGCATCCACTATGGAAGCTGAGTTTGTGGCATGTTTTGAAGCCACAATTCATGGGTTATGGTTGCGAATTTTATTTCAGGACTTGGAGTTGTCGAGATTGCCAAGCGTTGAAAATTTATTGTGATGTAATGTCGCAATCTTTTTTCTAAGAATGACAAGTATTCAAGGGTGCTAAACATATGTAATTGAAATACTTTGTTGTTAAAGAAGAAGTTCATAAATAGAGTGTCATTTGAGCACATTAGCATTAATCTTATGATTGCTGATCCTTTAACTAAAGGATTGTAACCTAAACTATTTAATGAACATGTTGAAAAAATAGGCATTATTGAAAAGCATTATTGAACTTATTATGCTCTTTTTGACTCTTTGAGCTCTTTATTATTGAACCGACATATTATCATCTTATCTCATTATGTTTGAATGTATATATATAAAAGAATTATGTAAATGTTAACAAGATTTGTCTTTTATAAAGACATTAATGTTGGACCATTATGATTATCTCTCATTATATATCATATTAAGTATAAAATTAATATTGTGATACATGGAAGGAAATATGTACTAATTATGTATATAACCGCCATGATCCCTATTAATTTTACTTAATAATGAATTATGATTTGACCAAACTAAGAAAATATTTGACATGTCATGCATTATGTTTATATATATAATTATTAAATCTTTAAATTGAATAATATTATATGTGCTAAGTGAGAGAATGAAAGAATTATGTAATTAATTCTTAAGTGTGACCCACATTAATTATTATTCAGTTTACTATTTAATAATTAATTATGTAATTAAATATCATTGATCAAGAGAGAGTTTGATCGATTATTTATGGACCGTTTGATCAAACAAAGTGTCTCTTCATAGAGAAACTACCAACCCTCTTCCTACCCTTTAATGTGTAAGTGTCTCTCCATTAATATGATTACATGAAAAATATTTGAATGAAGGAAGATAAACCCTAGTTTCACAAATCAAAAGAACTCATGATAAATCAAGGTATGTGATTTATTTATTAAGTAAAGTTTTGTGAAAATCATTTTATTCAAGATCATGGGTTTATGATTTTATACAATTATGTTGTTTGTATGATTAAGAAAGAAATCTTTAACGAATCGATTCAAATTTCTAACATATATGATTGTAGAATCAAAATGGTTATCACTGCTGATATTCCAGTCACCACTGAAGTTCTCCTCGCACGAAATTGAAGGAATATCATATTTGATCAGATCAACTCCGAGATCTTCAAGCATGGAATATATATTTTCGTCATCTTCCTCTTCATTAACTGCAATAAGGGAAGCACAACCATCATCACTTCATGATTCTGCTGAGATGATGAAGATAAAGAACCCGTAATATTTTCTTCCTCCAGAAAGTAGATCCTCCGCCTCACCTCTTTGAGCTTTTTGTTCTTAGCGATGAGCTCTTGTTGGAATGTCAAATTCAATGGCGGAGACGGAACGACGCTTGGTGGGTTCGGTGAGACAGACTTGTAACGAGAATGCTTGGAGGGATTCTTCGGCCTGTAGTCAGGTTTTCGGATCTCGAGAGAAGGATGGGACAAGGACATCAACGCCACAAAGAACAGAGAGCTCCTCGTCTTCTTCAAGGCCTTTGATTCTCGTCTTGTAGGTGTTGATTCGTTGAGATTCTTCTCTATATTTTATCTCCAGCTTTCTATGCCCATTGCTTCTTCTTCACCAAGATAGAAGCGATATAGTTGGAAGAGTTCTTCATTGTGATGAACGAGAGAGAGAGAGAGAGAGAGAGAGAGAGAGAGGTGACTTAATCTAAACATAACATCATAAAGAAACTATGAAAATGCATGTCATTTCTAATGCACAAGCTAAACATAACATCAAATATTTTATAGATATCATAGAAGAATAAAGGCCCAGTGCAGTCAATTGCGCCCGTACAACTCGAAAAACAAAAAAAGGGTAGTCGAGCTCTGGCCGTATACAACCCGGTATATGAAAGAATAATTACAGTTGCATAAATGAACAAATGTTGTGGGGGTCTTCTTTCTTTATATCTCCTATATTTCTTCATTTGAGCTTGCTTTGGATGTGCTTGCTTCAAAGGCATCATAGGCCTCAGACAAAGCCTTCTAGCCTCCTTATTTTAATCCCCCAAAATACTAATCATAATTCCTAATATAAAACTACATTTAAATGGGAAAAGTAAATCCAACTACACCTACAAAATAGAGGTTAGCTACTAAACATACATTCCACCCAAGAAATTATATTTATAATTTGGACTTAGCACCCTATACATGGGTAACCAAGTCCACCTGTCTTAACTTGGATTATGCTTAGGAGCTTAAACAATATGCAAAGAGCATTTATATTTATTTTTTACAAGCACAATCTCCTATAGAAAATATGATTAGGCTAATAATGGCCTAACATCTAGTCTACAAAATATATACCCTAATATTCAGTCTAAAATAGTACTTTATAAAACAAAATGTACATCAAACTATGCACTGTCCTAACATAAAGATAGAAGCAGTGACTTAATCTGATGTGTGTGTATTAAGGCTTGTGTGGTATGTCCTAACTAGGCTCTGGAATTAAGGTTTTCAAAGTGAAAGAGGATTTAAATTAAAGGGTGGTTTCACTTTAAGTGGCTTAATTGATTTGTAAGTTTTACTTATATATATATATATATATATATATATATATATATTTGTTTCACTTGATTTACACTTAGCAACTAAGTGTTATAAAGAGAAGAAAAGAGAGGATTACTCTCTTTTATCCATACCTTAAGCCACATCTAAAGCATATTAATTAAATAAATTCTTTTAGTGAATGACTTATTACATATTTTAATTAATTCTAGGTTTAGGTTCACTTTAAGTAAACTCATTCAATAAGAAAGATATATTAAGATTAATTGGAATTAATTACTATCACATAACACATGCTTGTTCATTTCTTTCCATCATATATAGCATGCACATGATTAAGTCCTAAACATAACTATACATTCAATTTACAACTTAGCACACTTTAATGATGAATGTGAGCAAATGTACTTAGAATTGATGTTCCATTTAGTTGGATTATTTTGTCATATTAATTTAAAGCTCTATCTAAATTCTTATACAAAAGCATAAGAAAATAACTCTAAATCATATGACTAATCAATCCAACGCTTGAACAAAGTATGAATGCATGCCTTTTAATAGAAAGAGAGATTTTCATTAATTAGTCAAATGCACACTCACATGTATAAAAGTTTTAAGTACTTGCCATGTTGTTCTACAGGGGAGGTAGGAACCTCCTACTAAAAAATGTCGAGATGTCAGGACTAATATACTCGCTATCCTTAAATACATATGGATGTATAAACAACTATAAGAATAGAAAACTATACAAAAGTAGAATTTGATTGTTTAATTTATTTGTGTAAATGAATTAAAGCTCTATCTAAATTCTAATATAGAAAATGTATAAAAATGTAATCAAGCAGGTAAGTCGCCATTGTTCAACACCAAGGGAGTGAGGTAGGAACCTTTTTAGGGCTACTTAAAGCCGTGCATCCTTCGGATGTCCAGACTAATATACCCAATAATATTCAAACTTATGTAAATCAACATATGAATAAAAGAAAGGAACTTCACTTCATACACTAAGCTCATATTAGTCTGGACATCCTATGTATGTATAATTAATGTCACAACATATATTATTATTCATTAATAAGCTTTTGAAAATACATTTGAAATTTAATAGTAATAATAGCTACATATATTTCTAATTAAGTCAACACATGCAAATTTGACATAAAAGAAATCATTTATTTTCAATTGACTTTTGAAAGAAACGAATGCATGGCTACAAGTGGCATACAATATTTTAATATGATTGGAAAGAAATAAAGAAACACAAGCATGTAATTTCATTAATTCAACTAATTCCTAAGGACAATCACATTAAACAAGCTTATTTAAAATGAACCAAAGTTTCTTGAAGTTATTTTTGATTTCATGTTTGATTTGATTTATAAAATATAAAAGAGGTTTACTAGTCCTAATCCCATTCCCCATATGTGTGAATTAATTTGATTTAATGAAAAGCAATTAGGATGATTTTATGAATTGGTTAAGTTAAGCATGAATTAAATCAATTAATTAAAACCTTACCTATGTTACCTTAAAGTAATTAATTAAATAATTATGAGCCAATATGATATGCATGAAAAATAACTTGCAATGATCCTAAGAAATGAAAAGTCCTAATGCAATTAGCTCATAAATAATAATTAATTAGGTTAAAGAACTTAATTAAGTACTTTTATGACGCCCCACACATATATGTTAGCCATAATTTTATTAAATAGCTTTAGGTTATTAAACACCTAAAGATCTACCCAAGAAACTTAATTAGATGAGTTCTGGAATGATTATGATTTCAATTTAATTAATGAATTAAATCATAAATTAATGCCAAATTAATTAGTTTGAGTCAAGTGAAATAAACTTAGGAAAAGAATAGGAAAGATGTCATAATCTCATTCCCCACATCCATTCACTATATCACAATGATTAATAAGCTTAATTAATGATTTCCTTACTATTTAGCATGTTAATTAATTAATTAATTAATTAAGAGAATAATTAAGGCTAAGATAACCAATTTTCCTAATTGACCAGGAAATAAATCTCAAGAAAATTATGGGAGGCAGAGGTCATCCCATTAATCATTCTAAAAAATTTGGTATTATTTACTTGGATAATTAGGGAGTAATTAAGCTATTTAATGTTTTAGTTAAACCTAAATTAAGCCTTAATTATTATTCAAAATTAATTAGAATTAATTTTAAAGTAATTTTCTCTAAAATACCTTTTAAATGAGTATTTATTTATATTTTTAGATTTTTTAATGACTTGTTATGATTTTTAGGAATTTTCAATCATTAAAATGATTTTCATGAAGTCTTAATTTTTAATAAAATAAATCATTTGAACTTTAAAATTCAATATCTTTCAATACATAAGCTATTTTGATTTAAAATTTTATGGCGGTAGATTTTAAGTTTTGTTTCAATCTCTGTAAATTTCAACTAAATATGATGTGTATTTTTGTCTTAATTAATGAAATTTAATTTTTACTAAAACTCAAATTAAACTCAAAATATCCAGTGAAATGTGAGGATTTTGTATTCATTGGATTCCCCTTGAAAAGAGAAATCCAACAAGATCTTACTTATACCTTTTTGCTAAGTATTTTATTTTCTATGAATTTTTAAATTTTCAGGTATTTTAAATAAATTTTAAAATCAGAAAAATCTCTAATTTCCTACTTACATAGTCAGCACCACATGCGGCACTCACGTAGCAACGTGGTGCCTTTGCTGTCGCGATTAGCGTCGCGGTTGTTTATGGCACCCGCCACATGGGGCTGCCGGCGGAAAATGGGGAGCGGAAGCGACATGTGGATCAGATCGCGTCGATCATAGATCGGATGGTCCATCAATCGGATCGAAGGTGGAAGCAAGCGTCGGCGATACGGCAAGATCCATTTTCTTTGCGATTTATTTCATATTAGGATTGTATATTATAAAGAATACGAGGGATTTCTAAGAAAGTTTTTTAAAATTGAACAAAATCCATCACAAAATAAGTAATCCTAGGGTCGGCTACGGTTCTTGAAGGTTACCTCATCGGGGATGGTTTTCGGTGGCGGTGATGATCCGAGCGTGCTCTTGAGAGAGAGGGAAGAAGCCCTTTGAATAAGCCTAGACCTTCGCCTTCTCTTCAAAATAATATATCCTTTAATTGTCCTTGCTTCCTCACCAAAATTCACTTGATTTTGGTGATTTTTGCTCAAAAATCAAGTGAGAATGTTTACTGGTTGGTTTGAGAGCTCTAAGGGATGGAAATGAGGGGAATGTTATGAGTTTTCTGGCTTCAATTTGCTTCTTCTTGGTTTTGGTCGAAAACCCCCCATTTCATTTTGATTTTTGGCTCCAAAAGGGTGTCCTTTGGCTTAAGGTTGTGGGAATGACAGAGAATCATTCTAGGTGGCTTCAATTGAGTGGAGGAGGGTGTGAGAATGTAGCCAAGGCAATGGGAGTGGGAGTCCTTACTTGCCAAGTGTTCCAATGGGAGAGGTGAGGTGAACTCACTTCCCATGAGTCATGGTTGCTCCAAACACCTCTTAGGTCAGATATTAGAGTTCTTGGTGCCTATGTGGACCATTGGATGAGTGTCAAGTGATCAAGGAAAAGAAATGATCACTTAGGTGAGTGTCTTTTCTCATGGGATACCTTTGACCCAAGGGTAAAGTGGTCATTTGGTATTGAATTTGATTTGAGCTGATTTAAAATGAGTCAAAAGTGAGTTTGATCAAATTTCATGTCATTTGGAGTTCATTTGATTTAATTTGGGTCAATTTGACCCATTTGGGCCAAATTAGGTCAAATTGGGTTAGGTTGACCAATTGGTCAAATTGGGTCAAACCAAGTGTTGGGTCAAGTTTAATTGACCATTTGGAGTGCATTGGTTTAATTGGTTTCAATCAATTTGGTTTAATTTAGATTTTGGCCAATTTGATCCTTTAGGTCAATATGGGCTAAGTTGACCAATTTGAGCCAATTGACCAAATTAGCTTAAATCATGGCTTGGTTTGGGTTTGGTTGATCATTTGAAATATATTGTAGGCTTTGGTTAAGTTCAATTTAGATTTGATTGGGTTTTAAGCTGATTTGACCCTTAAGGGCAATTTGGGCCAAGTTGGGTTAGGTTGACCAATTGAAAAAATTGAGCTTAATTAAGGCTTTGGTCAAGTTCAATAATTAATTTGGAATGAACTTGAGCCATTGGTTGCAATCAATTTGGTTTAGATTGCAATTTGGCTAGTTTGGGTTCATATGGGTTAAAGGGTTGACTTGGTCAACAGGCAAGGTTGACTTAGTTTGACCTAATTCATGGCAATTGATTAACCTAGGATGATCAACAATCATGACATAAAGTTTGGATTGTCTTAATTCACTTTGATTTGGATTAAAATGGATTTTGGTTCATGTAGGTCAAATTGGCCACTTTGGGTCAAGTGAGCAAATTGGGTTTATTTGGCTTGATTTTGGATTGAGTTTGATTTAATTGAGTTTATATATGGATTTGAGATTGATATATAAATCCAATTGCAATGATTTGGGTTCAAACGAGTTTTGGTTCATTTGCATATTTCAAGTCAAATGGGCTAGGTTGGGTTTGACTTGAGTTGATTTTGATTTAGCTTGATAATTGTGATTTTCATTTATATTTGGATAGATGATTGAAGGAATGATTGATTCAAGAAAAAATTCATTGATTTTGATTTGATTTGGATAGGATTTGGCCAAGTTCAAGGAATTGGCTAAAAAAGCTTGAATTGGAATTTGGTTTAATTTTGGATTTGGTTTTGGCTATTTAAATTTATATTTTCTTTATATTTGGGAATATAAATAAACATATAAATGGCTTATGAGAAAATAACTTGAGTTTGAATTGATTTGGAGGCAAATTTGGCCAACCTCTAGAAATAGGCCCAAAATGGCTTAAGGAAGATTTTGCTTTAGTTTGATTTGATTTTGGTCATTGGATAGTGGATTTCATTTATATTTGTGAATATAAATGAAGAAACAATTGATTTATAAAGAAATCAATTGAGTTTTGAATAATTTGGATTGATATTTGGCTAAGCTTATGAGAGTGGTTCAAAAGACTTAGGAGGGAAATTTGGTCTTGGATTTGATTTCAGATTGATTTGTTTAGTTTGGAATTTGGATTTGGATTTGGATAGTTTGGTTGAAAGATTGAAGTGATCTTTGGGAAAATTGATTGAATTAAATTTGGTTTGGATTGGATTAAGGCTAAGGCCATAAGATGGAATCAAAGGGCTTAGGATGGATTTTAGATTTAATCATGGAGTTTTATGGAGAAATCTTGAGCTTGAATTTGATCATGGGATTGATTATGGAAAATTGGTTTGGCATGAATTTGAGGTTTGGTTTGAGAAGGAAAGCATGGATTGGGTTTAGGCCATAGGGTAGATTAGTTTTCCTAAGTCCCTAAGGCATAACTTATTCTATGGCTAACCCTTCTAAATCTCTAGGCTTAGGTTAAGTATTCACCTAATAACTAGAAGTGTCTTAAGACTAAGGAGCTCTTAGTGTCTATAAGAGTCCTAGATCTATGATGAGGGAGTTGAGAAATCACTCCAAAAGTGAGGTCAAAAGTGCATAATAAATATTATTTCTTGTAATTTACTATTAAAAAAATCTTTTTAAGAAAATTTAGTGATCCAAGTTTTTTTCACTAATTCACTATTGAAATATAAGTGTGATTGGAATCCATATGGAGACTAAGCACTACTTATGATTATTGAATAATCATAATATATGAAGTGATAATTGTTCTATATATAATATATTACACATCTTATGGTAACATTAATAGGTGATTGAGAAATTTATGATTAGATATTTCTTATGCCAACAAAAAATATATATTAGCTTAGCTCTCTCTTGTCAATGGATAAAAAAAGCCTATTAAAGTATATTTTTATAATATATATTTTTTAATACATAATATTATGTTGGCCAATAAATATATCTTTAATGATATCTTTATAAATTGAAACCTTTTGCGTTAGGATGTTTTGACCAAAATTGATAAAAATGATTTTAGAATCATAAGATTTAATTCAAGATTTATGTGATATATGTGTAATTAATTAAAATTTGTATTGTAGTAATCTTAAAGCAATGAGGATAACTTGGATGGATTTTCATTGATTTAACCTAATCCAATTCCTTTGATCCATTGACTTAATGGATTTAAGTCTTTTTAGGCCCAATTAAGTGGGTACTCTTCTTAAGCCTACTTAGCTTAGTCTTAAGGATCTATAGCACTTCCTAATCCTAAATGAGTTAAAGCCCTATTAAACATAATTTGTATGGTTGCTTCTTTATATTGTCGCAGCCTTAGGTGTGCAAAAACATATCGATGACTTTGACTAAAATTGATTTAAGCCCATAAGAGCTCCTTGGAATCATAATAATGGTCTAGCATAATAGACTGGCTAAGTGATCTCTTAGAATCTTAGTGATCTTAACCTCTTAATATAGAGCCAATGGCTTTCTTCATGGTTGACAAGTTGCGTTGCTAATGAGTCAGCTTTTAGGCAATTCCCACTCTTAATCACTAATATCATCTTTTGATGAGTCGATGGCTACTTTTTCACAAAAGTTTTTATTATTATTGATAACTTTTAGTCACCAACAATGAGACATGTAACTCATCATCTATATTGTTGAACCTCTCTCTTCTCCTCAATAACTTCTTGTTAGTTGTTAACGCTCTTCAATTTAGCACCTTGGCAAACTCTAATTTCGTGCATTGGCTAACTTTCTCATCTCCAAGGTTGACTTCAAGTAGTTTCCTTGGCTAACTTCCTTATCACCTTGGGCAACAACTTTTCCTAGTGCCTCATTATACTATTTTTTAGTATAATAAGGCAACATGATGTCTAAATTTGAGGTAGCCATTTTGCATGCCACATGATAGTGCCCTTATCTCTTTAGTGAAAAAGGTGTATTATATAGTGCTTAGTGATCTTACCTATTTTAGTAGAATGACAGTTAAATCCTTCTATCATCATATTTACCATTCGTATAGCTTAAAAATCACCATTCCCTCTATGCACATGGCATAAGGCACCCATACCTTTAACTCTTTATTAATTATCTCAACTTTGAATTCCCAATAAAATAACTAATGCATAACTCAAAACAACTAATGTATGACTCAAAACAAAGAAGGCAACAAATATGGCTATATATCCCAATTGAGAATTCAAAGTTATACCATATAAAATTTTCTAAAAGAAATAAAGTCCCAAGCAAAATCTATTTAGAAAGGGAGCATTTATTTGTAAGTGACTTCAAAAACTCTAGACTAAAAGTTAAGCTATTGTCAAATATTACATGATTAAAATTTATGATTAAGAAAATTTTGAATCATAATTTTACCATATAGTAATAATTTTAATAACAATTTAATCAAATTTAATTTTTTTTTGTGACTATATCTATCATCACAAAACTTTTTTATAAAGATAGTTATCATTTTAAGTTACCAATTCCTTAATAAAAAATTTAGCTAAAAAAGTATTATTGTTGGATTCAAATTTATTCGTTGATGACGTTTGATCATCCTCGCATGTTTAGCTAATTAAGCAAAAAAAAAAAAAAAAAAAAAAAAGATGAGGAGGGTAAGAGTAATGGGGCTGCATTTAGGGGTGTGCATTATTTGGTTTTAACCAAAAAATCAAACCAAACAAAATTTTTTGAGTAATTTGATTCGGTTTTGAACTTAGTAATTTGGATTTTGATTTTAATTAATGAAAACTTTGGTTTTTGGATCGGTTTGCTAAATAAAATTTTGGATGAAACCAAATAAACCAAGTAATTATATGTAATACAGTATTATTAATTTATGTATAATAGGCTTATCTATTATACATTTATTTTTATTTATTTTTGAATACTTAGTAGGTACTTTTTTGTTAGATCATTATCTAATTTTTTAAAATATTTTGGTCTCATAATATGGTAATATAGTTTCATCAACTTCTAAGTTCAAAACATAGTTCTCGTAAGTAAAATTAGTTTTAAATATTATTTTAGTGCATGAAGTAGTTAATTACATTTTGATTATATTTATATTATTTTGCTTAATTGCTTGTTCATTATACAATAAAAAATTATGCAAATAATTTTTAAATGTAACCAAGTTTATCAAAACCAAACCAAAATAACCAAACCAAATAATTATTCGGTTTGTTTGGTTTTGCATTTTATTTGGTCGGTTTGGTTCAATATTTTTAGGAATCGAAAACCAATCGGTTTTATAAATTTATCATCCAATCCATCCAAATCAACCAAATGCACACCCCTAGCTGCATTGCACATATGTGATGATAAAGTTATAGGAAGACATGAACATATACAATGAATGTGGTTGACATGGCTTTTCAGGGTGAGTACCATAGATGACAACCTTATATCGAACTCTAAGAGCTAATGATGAGAGCCTTACTTCGAACTCTAAGATATAGTGTGGGGAACAAGTATAATGGGTGAGCCATCTCGGAAGTTATAGAGGCAACTAACATTTACAAGTGGTCATGGTAAGTGTTTGTGGAGAGTATAGTTGATGAGTTAGTGGCGAGCTTCTCCTATTATTTGGCATGATTTTTCAAGAGATTGTGGAAGAGTTCTTCTTGAGTTATACTTTCATTTGATGGTATGGTGAACCTAGAATGTTACTCAATGATTGATGGTGATCAGCTCTTGAGACAATTCCTTTAACTCGACAACTTGGCTATGAGTTTGGTGTACCCAATGAACTAAGTCTCTTTGATAGCCAATTAGTACTGCTTGTTGTAGTTGGCGAGTTTGACTACTCTAGAATTATCACATGCAATTGTTCGAGTGCATTGTGTATATCCTAGATATATAATTAGCTCTCGATTTTGTTGTGCCTCGAAGAAATGATTTGCAAAAATGACAAAAAAATTTACAAGAGATTAATTTAAAATTTATTACTACTGAGTGAAAAAAAGTAAATTTTATTTACTTGAATAAATAATAGCATTTTTCTCTTTGAATGTAGAAGAAGACAATTTAATATTATGAATATACACAAACAAAAATCATACATGTGTAGTTCTTGTTTTAAAATAGTGGAGAATCATAATTACTAGTAAAATTTGTTAACTATTAAGCATAATAAATTATATCAAGTCTATATTAAAAATAGAAAAAATGAAATACTTATATTTTAATAATTCATTTAAAAAATATTATTGCATTTCATAATCTAATAAAATATATGATATACTAACAATTAAATCAGACATTACTTCAGTTAAAAAAATGTGAAGCATATTTTAAAATTTGGTAAAGATTTACATACATGTCATATAATCTTTTGCATTTATATTTAATTATCTAATAATTTTTTTTACTGATGTATTTTTTAGGGGTTTTACATACATAGCATTCAAAACTTTATATATTATATATTTAACACTTAAACTTCAAATATTATAAAAATAACACTCAAAATATCTAAATAAAATAAAAATACCATTCCCTGTTAAAGCTAATCCGTTACCCATACAACGTGGAGGCGCAACGATTCAATGATTTTCTTGTCATAGCCGTCAATGAAGGTTTCATCGTTGCTAGAAAACAGACTCCTCTCTCCAGAAAAATCACTCAATCAATTTTCCTTAGTTGTTAATGAAGCTTTCGTTGTCGCTCCTTTGCTGGAAAAGATTTATACGAAGATATTCGAAAGCAGGCAATTTGATCATATTATAGAGCATACAAGAAATTATTGTCCTCAGAAGGGTCATGTGCATGCACAAATGGCTTTTAATCTAGTTTTGAGACAAGCAAGAATAGAGCTTCACGCTCCTAAGAGTTATTTTATATGAGATAGTCAAATTAATTATTTGGTCCTCTAAGAGTTATTTTTTCCCTATTCTTTTATCTTAATATATAAATTTGTCCCTCCTCCTGAGGGAAAAATATTACGTCCGGAGTCGTAGGTTTTACGTCGGACTCAATCGAATGACGTGACACAGATATATTGAATAAACGGCGCCAAAAAATGACACCGTAAGACGGAAACGGCGCTATTTTCCGTGGTTTAGCGCGACCCCGAAGATTTACCCTCGCTGGGGAACAAAATATCTGCGTCGTTGTATTCTTTAATACTCATGCAGCTTTCGGAAGAGAATTTCCCGAGCTCCGGCTCGGTCACCTCCGTCGTTCCATCGGCTTAGGGCTTCTAGAATTTCAAATTAAGGTATTCGGTTGGTTACAGGTATTTCCACATGCATTCTTGAACTTGAAAGATTTTAGGGTTTTCTCTGTTTGTCCATTACATCAAGATGGTTTCTGTTTAGGTTTATTTATGGCGTCCCTTTGATTTTATATGGCTACTTTTTGTACTTTTTGTGGATATATTTGCCCTATTTGGATGATATATGTACTTTATAATGCATTAGGAACAATGTCGAGGTTGATTAGTTCGGTTTTCTTGGTATTTGTATCACTCTCTCAGATTACATGAGAGTCTGAGTATATTCATTGTTTGTTTAAATTTTACATTTTTTTTTTCTGACATTTGCGTTGGTTATTGAGACAATGTTTACTGCTTCTCTGTGGAAGTAGATTAGAGCATTTGCATATGTACTCTCTGTACCCCCTATACCCTCTATACTTTCTTGAGATTTTGTGTTTGTTTTCAGTCCATTTTTTCCTGTTTGGAGGACATACTATAGAATCGTTATGAATAAGCGGGAAGGTGTGTTTTCGGTTTGGATGTGTTGTGGAGAAAATGAATCATTGCCTTCAGCCTCTCCCACTGTACCCCACCTACCTCTGCCTCTGCCTCTGTACCCTCGATAGACGATTTTGGGCTATTTTTGTTGATTGTTGGGTTATTGAGACAATGTTCTTTCTCTGAAGTAGATTAGAGGTTGTTTGGAAGATAATTTTGATGCTTGTTTGCAAATGTACTCTCCCCCACCCATATACTTTCTTGAGATTTTGCATTTTTTTTAGTCCATTTTTCCCCGTTTGGAGGGCATACTATGGCTAGAATCCGTTATGAATAACTGGAAGGTGTGTTTTCTTTGGTTTGGATGTGTTCTGGAGAAAATGAATCGTACCCTCACACCTCTGTACCCACTCCCACACCACCTCTGTACCTCACTACCTCTCCCTCGATATTAGAGATGATTTTGGACTATTTTTGTTGATTGTTGTACATATGTTCGCTTTTACGTGGAAGTAGATTAGAGGTTGTTTGGAAGCTAATTTTGATGCTTGTTTGCATATGTACTCTCTATATCCCCTGTACCCTCTATACTTTCTTGAGATTTTGCGTTTGTTTTCAGTCCATTTTATCCAGTTTGGAGGGCATACTATAGCTAGAATCCATTATGAATAATTGGGAAGGTGTGTTTTCCCCGTCTGGATGTGTTCTGTGGAGAAAATAAATTTGTACCCTGCACACTCGTACCCTGTATGCCTTTGTACCTCTATCTCCTCTCGATATTAAGGTGCTTGCAATCCATTATATTGTTAATATTGATTACCTTGACTTTATTTTGAAGTTGATGTGCAAAAGGATAACGTCAAGATCTGGTCAGTGCCATCGAAACATTATTTGATAATATTTACTAGTGAAGTGGTGAGAATATTGAAGCGGCTTCACCTGAACCAATTCGTCAGATTGCCTGGACTGCAGCAAGACTCGGTTGCCATAACCTCTATCCTATTTTTCTTTGGGACATCGACATGACAGCCTTTTCTTGGGTGGTGCATTTCTTTCACCCGGATGAAGTAGTTGTGATCAGGATGCCAAACAAAGGGAGAAAGTTTTATGGCGAAATCCCATCACATATAGTTGTGATTATAAGAATAAGCTCGAGCAATCAATAGCTTCGTTGTGCACGTTTGTCTTGTTTACATATCGTTTTCTTCTTTCAAATTTGTTTTTTGTATATCACAACTACAGAGTAGCTTCTAATTTAATTGCTACCGATAATATTGACAAATTTGTCAATTAATGAAGCCATTTGGGCCTTCTTAGTGTCACAATTCAATGGCATTACATCAAAGATACACACACAGCAGGCGCCTGGCTACATGAGTGGCTTTGTCTCTCTTCTTATGGTATGTTCTAGCCCGTCAGTTATGTTTTACTTGATGTGAGCAAGTTAACTTGTATAAATGTTTCTTGTAGATCTGGGCGGCTGAGCACATTATTAGCATTAGGCCGCCATTTCCGTCTGCATACGTATGTTCGTTGGCTAAAATAAAGTTCTGGCGTTGCCTTGACGGTTTGAAAGGAGACCGTAATAGATAGTAGTTATGTTCATTCATTTGTCGAATGCATTTACCTATGTTGTTTGCCATATCTATCTTTGGCTTAACACAGTCCGCCACTGGGACTTATCAGAAGAGGAGACCTGGCTCCTTGAATCATCCTCTCCTCCCCATGAAACTTCCCTAGCAGAGCTCGACATCAGCCCCATCCGCAGTCCAGTCATTGCTGCTCCTACTGATTCCCCATATATCTCTCCCAGATGTTTCCCCCCAACCAGTGTGTCTAGCTTGCCCTCTGCTACTACCCCCCAATCAGAAGGATCTACAATAGATAGGTTATTTGCAGGTTTGAGGGAGTTGAGGGAAGTTGTGGCATCCTTCCATGCAGCACTGACAGAGAGGCTGGATGACATTGATGCACGGGTTATTGCTATTGAGGGTACCCTTGCTGCACAGAAGAGTGCTTCCATCCCCAGCGGGGTGGAAGCTCCTACGGAGGAGACCACCGGGGTATCTTCTCAGGAGGCTGTCATTGGGGCTTCAGCTTCTCCTTTGGAGGCTACCACCACGACTGCCGTAGTGGAGACCTCTATAGTGGAAGCCCCTGGAGTCTTGTGCCGGAAGCTCCTAGAGTTGGTCAGGGGAGGCTCCCGAGCATACACTTCTGTCGACCTTCATTGGCGACCTTGCATGCGTCGGGTGAGAAGGCAGGATGAGGAAGAGGAAAGGCTGTTCTCTCCCTTCACCACCAGGTAGCTTCGGCTAAGATCATTTTGCCCTCCACCCGGTGAAAGCGGCGTGCGGTATTGTTAATTTCATGAATAATGTGATACAATAGATGACCGGTTGTTGGTTTCACCTTCGAATTCCTGGCGTCGGGCCGATTTCCTCGATGAGCCATCATATATCGTTGTGGAGCACCGGTCAGAGGTAAGAATTTGATTCTCGAGCTTTATATGACAATGGATATAGCTTTTTAACAATTATTTTCAGCCTAAATAATTATATTATACAGTAGAGCCCGCGGCTTCGTGCACTTCCCATCCAGAGATGGCATGCCTCAGCCGATGCTCCACCTCATAGACCGGTCGTGTGCTCGATTCCAGGACAAGTAAGTCACCCGGCATCTTGCTCCTTTTCACATAGATTCAAATGTCATATCATTCTAACTACTTCTATTAATTTCTCTACTCAATAAATTACAAAACAACTATTTCTGATAATGCGGAGATAATTTTCGCGGTGAAAATATTATTATTTTTGCGAGGCGGATTGATGATTTACTAACGGATTATCGGATGCACACGTTGATGATCGTTCGCATATCATTAGAAGTACTCCCTATGCCCAGGATTGTATGTCCCATTCTTATACATTTCATGCTTACATTGGGTGAGTTACTCCTCCAAATTTAGTGGTTCTGCAATTCATTCATGATATTCATGTGTCTGCGTGACTTATAGATGTTATCTTGCATCCCTTAATTATGCGTATGAGCTAAAAGCAAGATGTATATACATACTTCTGACGGCATCGGTACTCTTATTCCCATTATCCATAATCGTGACACTTCTTTGTCGGAAATATCAAGCTTGGCGTGTGGTCATTTTACTCATTGCCAAAAACCGACACATAAAGCCATTACAGATGGTATGCACTCTTCTTGCGGGTTCTCACGGGATCTAACTAATACCTTGCCCATCTTCCTGTGGATCAAATTCACGGCTCGATATGGACATTATTTCGACAGCAACCCAGTAAAATGGCTAGTTGAAACGGTGAGCGGGTTGCCAGTCCAATCCAACAATGTCGACTGCGGCATGTTCATTTGCAAATACATGGAGCTATCGAGAAGCCCACAATTAACGGGCTCGAACCGGGCAGGACAAAAGATGAATAGATTTAGTCGACTTTGTTTATGCGATTTTTTGCTTGGCCTCAATACTTAAATCAAATTTGGATGCTTGAGTTGTTCTCTGTACAGCACATTCTATTTAGATAGGGATAATTCATTCTGTTATTTTAGTGGGTTGATTTGTTCTATTAATTTAGTTTTTATGTGATGCTGCTCCTGCAGATATGGGAGGCATGGTTGAATTGTCCCAAATTGGTCTATGTTTCCGCATTTTTTTAGGATCTCCAATTTTGTTCGTGGTCATCCGGTTTTTCGAAGGGGGGTGATTGGGTGTATATTCATTCTATTATTTTAGTTTTCCTCTTGCTGCGGGTTTAAGAGGCAATGTTGGTGTCCAAAGTTGGTATCTCGTATCATTCTCTGTATCTCTCTCCTGCCTCTGCCCTCCGTGCCCTCAGTTCAGTCTCATATTTGCCCTCTCTGGTCATGACCTCCATGCCTCTATACTTTTCTGCTTTGCCTTCAGCAGCCTCTGACCCTCTGCCTCACTGTCATCACCTGCACCCTGTGCTCTAATGCCTTCTCTATGCATTCTTATACATGCTCTGCCTCTCTCTTATGCTGCCTCATCTGCCTCTGTACCTCGCTGTATCCCTCTGTGTCCTCCTCTTTGAGCCCTCTAATGCTTATACCATACACCTCTGCCTTTTTGCCTCATACCTCTACTGCCTCTTGCACTCTGTACTTATACCTTTTGTGCCCTCTGCACCTTGTACCCTCAGAATGAATCTATACCCTTCTTAAATCGCAGAGCTTTGTGAAATTGACAGAAGGATGGCTGGTTTGCACTACGGCTTGTTTCGGTAAATTTAATAAATTAATTTATAATTGTTAAACTTAAAATCAACTTATTAGGTGATGATAAATTTTATTATTAGCAAGGTCTTAGACTGTTTTATTTATTATTAGGTGATGATAAATTTTATTGAAGCGTTGGCAACTGATAATTAGCTTTAAAAAGACAAAAATGAACATAATGTTGACGTTATTAAAATAAATAAATTATTAAATTATCAATCTCTAAAATGAGAGAACTTTCTCTCATATGCGCTCTTATATGATCATTTTACATTATTAAAAATAAATCATAGAACAAAATGCCATATATAAGCCTAATGTTAATTTTGAGAATTTGAATAGATATTGACTATTTGTATTAATCAAATTAGTATTTTTAGTGTAGCATTTTAGTAGTACAAATTTTTTTTTAAATTTATCTGATCATGTTGAATTTTTATTATTATAAGCTATTTATTAAGCATCTAAGCATCTTAATAATTTTGTTATCGACAACATAAAATTATCAAATTTATCTTATGTAGATACTGATCTATCCATAGAAATATAATAATTGAAAATTATATAATACTTTCATCAAAATTTTCAAGAGATCTCATGTGAACTGAAATTAAACAAATTTAATGCTATTAAATTTATCTTATTTAAATATTAAATTGACTATATATTTAATAAAATCAAAAATTGATGATTCTAAATTTATTGAAAACTTTTAATTGAAGATATGCGGTGATTTTTATTTAATTGGATTTATTTTTTAATTACATACCAATATTTATTTTAAAATTTTAAAATTTTAAGTAACTTTTGGTTAAAATTTTCACCTAAAATAACCATTTATGTGTTTTGGAAGCTTCTATTTTCCATTCCTCCAAATCATCTTTTTGACAAGGGATTAGTGGATCAAGATATCTCTTGAGTTGTCATGCATTTTCAATGCTTTAATTTGATAAAGCTTCTTACGTGGACGATGAGTTGATTATAATTTTAATTATGCTTTGACTTGTGTTTCGGGGCATATAGAAAGAGGTTCTTAGGTTTTCTTGATGTATTTGGCACCT
Source organism: Cymbidium sinense (assembly GCA_021442155.1). Lineage (NCBI taxonomy): Eukaryota > Viridiplantae > Streptophyta > Magnoliopsida > Asparagales > Orchidaceae > Cymbidium > Cymbidium sinense. The sequence goes on along the minus strand of CM038231.1, from coordinate 84,519,306 downwards.
AAATGAAAAACAAAATTTCCGGGCAAGCTGCTAATATTTTTGTCATGATTCCTACTATGTGTCAGTAAATGCTTATTGTGTTAGTTTTTCACAGGTTATCAAGGGCAAAAGTCCTATTGCTTTGTGAACATTGCTGCTGTTTTGACTTATGACTCGGCCATAGGTAGAGTTGCAAGATGCTATTCAAGATGTTAATTCAGACAAAAAAATTCTTAATGAGACATGGCTAAATCTTCAAGGAGAATTCAAATTGTAGTGCTTTTATTTGAATTGCGATTGCGGGTTTCAAGACTTTACTAAAGTTATGAAATGAAACGAAAAAAAAAAATACAAGCATAATGACTAAAACGAAAAATAAAATTAAAAAATGCCTTCTTGGATAATATCATGCATCAAAATGCCTCTTGTAATAATATCCATCATACTTCTTAGATATTGGTTGATTGATGAGGTCGAACTGAATTCCTGTGATACAACATCGTAGTAATGGTACAATATCTTAGTAATGGATGAATGTTTGATGACATCAATGTGAAATATTCTAGGCTTACCTGTGAAAAAGCAGGGCATATAAGATAGCGAGCGTGACGCATCCTCTGACTCTCGGACTTCACTTTGGTTTCTAAGACAAGAAAATAGAATGAATTAAATATTTACAGAAACCTATAAGTAATAGCAACTTTAGAGGCAAGTAGGGTAAGTACTTGTGGATTTTTTGGACTTCTCCCAATAAGCCTTGAGCCTTGCGTTGGAAACACCCTTTGGACGTCTCTTGATTGGATCCTTCAAACTATCCTTAGATGATGTGGTGCCTTCTTCCTCTTAAGCGATCATCAAGCGGTGGAGAATTTCCAGTCCACTTCATCGGATAGTTGCTTAAGAGATGCAAGCATGTAATCCTCGAATCTTATTACCACTGTACTGGGGTAATTTGATATGCATATCGACTTGATTCACGAAAATAATGCCGGTTCATCTCACTTTCCACTAACCTTACGTATGAACCATCGATGTAGATGTCCCTCTTTGCTCACGGTAGACCACATGAGGAGGTACTTATCCAGGAATCGCGACATCATTCGCTAAGAACTCTAATACACAAAAGTATGCCCATCATTTCAAATTTCGGCAACTACAAGAAATATCTACTAGACACATCAAAGTGGACAATCCGGGTTTTGGATGCATTCTTCTTCTCTAAGTTCCTCACCAGTACTCCATGGGGCTATCATCCGACACGAATGGATAATCCCCAACTCCATGAAATTCTTCTTGAACATGAGTAAAGCTTCCTCGTATAAAACAAAGCGACTTGCTTAAGAATTGGACTACTCCTGAACAATTCTTTGGATACACTTGAAGTCTTCATCATGTTCATTCATGTTTCCATCACCTTCTCCAATCCCAAGAAACAATCGTCTGAACTTGTTGGTTTGAAATACCATGACACCTATTTGTGGCCTCACTTCTGAGTTGACAAGATGCCCATACAAAATTTATCTTTGTTGAATGCGGTGGACCATTTCACTAATTTTGTAAAGTTGGATAGCATGATCATGCAAATTGCCTTCCTCTAGCATGGCGACCAAGCATCCTCAAACTCATCTCAGTGTCACATTTGCTCATGCATGTATAGAATAGCCCTTGAACTCTCTTGTTGCTACTAAAGCAATGGACCTTGGCTTTCTTTGAGATATCGTTGGCACAACCTATGGCATGCGTAGTACATTCTCGATAGCTCGCCATAGATCTTGATCAATAAATATCGTTATAGGATGCACGCCACCCATCAACCAAGAAATGTGGAATAACCATGTGAATGACTCGATGGTCTCTTAGACAAAAATCGAATAAGATGTTTTGCCAATGATGATTCACTCCAACGAGTGGGGACATAAGATTATATTTATTGAGCGATAGGTAGTATCAAAATTATCACATCCCCAATCAAATTCAACCCTAGACATACCATTGCTCCAAAAAAAACTCACCAAGCAATCAGACGCATCAACCTGAACATCCCATGCAAACATCTCGTCCACTGCTTGTCTTTCCTTGAACAGCTGTATTAATTCGTTGCTATCACCACTTGCAATCCATGACCTTCGCTCTTTCTGGATGAAATTGAAAGCATCTCTTTTTGTGAATCCAATATTCTTTACCCTTCCTCGGTTAGATATGAACGCGTCGGTTACCTAATGCCTCATCGTCTTCAAAAGCGATGCCTTCTCATCGATGCATCTGTGTGATGAAGATGCGATCACCGGTCTTTGCCAATGAATGATTATGGCTCTCTATATATTTTTAACACCAATTCCCCTCAAATCCACGTCGAATCATCGTGGGACAACCATTCCTCATTATTAGTTTTGGAATTTTGTTATATGGTTTGGATTGAGTTTTTTCGACCTGCTTTTGCACACAAAAAATCTTTGATTTCAATTTCTTAGAGTTTGGCCAATAACTTGTATGGTCTTTTCTAACACTGAAGCCAATTTGATGTGCATAATCACAAAGATTGCATAAGCGGTTTTTTATGCCAGTACTAGATTCCCAAATTTGGGTCATTAGATAAAACAACTTCATCATCATTGCTCATTCACCACATTCATCTCAAAAACATAGAGTCCGAGAGTTCCAGATAATAGAGATGATGAAACGAGTCTGAGAGAGCATAGAGGTGCAGTTAGTCCAGAGTACATACACAAAAAATACCCAAAAATCAGCAAATTGCAACCATTAAATTTTAATTACCATGATCCGAACAATTCTGAGAAAATGAACCTAAACTGGACAAAATCATCGTGGGTACAGGGTAGAGGTATAGAGTCTGAGAGAGTATAGAAGTGCAGAAGATTCATTAGATTCATTCAGAGAGGTATATAGGTATAGAGGGTATAGAGATCTGAAGGTATAGAGTACAGCAGGAGAGGTACATGATCTGAGGAGTATAGAGGTATAGAAGGTATAGCGGTCTAGAGGGTACAACAGGTATAGAGCGGAATCTGAGAGGCAGGAGGTACAGGAAGGTATAGAGGTATAGAGGAGGCACTGAGAGTGCAGTCTGAGAGAGTTGAGAGGCAAATACCAATCTCTAAAAGTAACACCATTGCTTGATTGGGATTTAGTTACCATGATCCGAACAAGCTACAGAAAGTGAAACAAACTGAAAAAAATCGTCTCGAAGACGATGAGAGTATATATGTAAATAAGCACTAAAAAATTAATCAAACCACCAATTTTCTCACGAAGGATTACACGAATATGTTTTCTCCCAGCACAAAAAATCATGAAAAATAAATATGGCGGTCGATTCTGAGAAAGTGCAGCGGTTCACAGCATTAGAAGTCCTAGAAAGAACTCCAAACCTAGGAAATCTAACTTAAATAAATAAATTACAAACTATGTCATTTTACATATACAACTCCTTAAAAGATTAGATCCATTTTATTTACGACATCATCTATTTTCTCAACGCTCCATTTTGATTCATTCTCCTTCTTCGCTCTTTCGTAATGCTCTTTCAGTGCAAATAAAAAATACACCCAAATGAAGATATTTATTTCTTTTAAATTTCTCCCATACTCATTCCCCATTCGTTGTTGGTCGGGCTTCGCAGAAAATAGCGTTTCGTCTTCTGCGTCATTTTTTTGGGCGTTTATTCAATATATCTACAGCGTCGTCATCCGATTGGAGTCCCACGTAAACCTACGTCGGACTCGACGTATATTTCCCCCCTCGAGAGAGATTGGTTCCACCCGGAAAAGTGATGATAAATGTTTTGAAAAGTGAACATGTATACCATGTCATACATCACTTATTTATAATATCTTTATAAAAGCATATAAACCATGCGATCTATTAGTTAGGCATGAGGATACCACATCAAAGTTCAACATCAATTTAAATTTGAGAAAAATTATTTCATTAGAAAAATTTCTTATTCAAAAATAGTTTTTTAGTAGAAAATAGACTAAAACAACAAGCCTTAATCCACTATATATAGAAAATAGACTCAAAAATAAAAAAATTGTTGATAGAGAGTTAAAAAAAAAGAACAAATCTCCTTTCAACAATGCTTATTTAAAACTTAAATCATGAAAAATAAGATATTGATGGCGCAGTCATAAATTACCTATTCCATGTGTTATTCGTCTGAACCAATTGGTTGAGGCCTTACTTCGTTCTCGGAGATCCCGAGTTTGAATCTTGGAGAATGCATGAGTGCGTGAGTTTGTTATGAAAATAGCTCAAATGATCCCAAGAAAAAAAATTACTTGTTCCACTGAATTCTTCACTTTCTTTAAGAACGCCCATGAAATTGTTTCCATAAGTACCAGTTGAGCTTCCATGATGTGGAGGTGATCTTGATCGGCATTCTTAGGATGGCGGATTCGTTGCCTTGCAAGATCATCAGTAAGTTAATACAAACTCTCATTAGGAATGTCGAAGACTTCGACATCGATAATGGAGCATCAGAGGCTATCAACGAGCTCCTTATCGACTTCTCATCGACAATCCATTTATACCGTTAACAAAAATGATGATTTTGTTGTATAAAGAAGATTAGGATGTCATATTTGTAAATAGATAAGTTCAGGTGTTAAATATATAAATTTTAATATCTTGAGTGTTATATACATGTAAACCTCCCTTTTTTTTAAGTGAGTGATGCTATTTAATATTTTGATGTTAAATATATAAAAATTAAAATTAAAATATTAAATATATAAAAATTTTATGATATTTATGTAAATCCCAATTCAAGATAAAAGTGTCAAATTAAAAGGTAGCGGTTATTTTATTTACGGAAGGCAGGAAAGAAGGTCTCATTTCTTCCTCACAATTATTTTTCCTATAATTCCATTCACACACACACACACACACACTCTCTCTCTCTCTCTCTCCCTCTCTTCTTATTAGAGAAAAAGCCATGGGCCTTGAAAACTAGGGCTGAAGTACATGAAAGATGCTTTGGCGAGAACCAACACCTACAAGACGAGAATCGAAAGCTTGGAGAAGAGGGTTGAAGAGCTTTCCGTGTCGTGCGGTGTCAACATCCTCTTCACCTTCTCCCAATTTGAAAGTCATCCACCATCAGCTGAAAAATCGCTCTAACTTCAATCGCATACTATATGTGAGCATTGTAAAGGGTTTTATATTTGATGTTATCATTGATCGCCTTCTTTTGTTAGTGAAGTTTTTTTTTTTCACTTCAGTTCTCCCATGGCTTTTCCCTTTTACGGGGTTTTCATGTAAATCTTGTATTCTCTGTGTTTGCTAGATTAATCTTATTTTGTGATGATTAATATTTTCTTTAACAAGTGATAACAGAGCATATGGTTTCATCTTTGCTTTTGCCACAATCGTCGCTTATAAAATTGATCTAGCTTATCATCAATTATGTTTGCAAAATCGATTGCAGCATTACCTCTTATTTCTTTAGTGATGGCCACTATGAAGTACAACATCAAGAAGCTAGAACGATCTACTCGTCATGCTTTGTGGTAAATCAAGATAAGAGATATATTGACTTAGTTAGATCTAGAAGTCACTTTGCACTGCATTGATCACATGTCGAAAAAATTATCTACTGAAGAAAATATTCAAATGGATAATAAGACAAAATATAAGATCTGTCTACATTTGTCAGATGAGATCTTACATGACTATTTGAAGGAGAACATCATAGCTGATCTATGACAAAAACTAGAGTCTATATGCATTGGGAAGAGTCTCATAACAAAATTATACTTGAAGTAGAGGTTATACTCTCACCGCATAATAGAAGGATCAGATATAAAGACTTACAGTGTTGAGTTTAAAAGCATCATCACTGACTTATATATGATCGAGGTAAAATACGATGATGAAGACTTAGCTTTATTATTGTTATGGTTTTTCCACCTTCTTATTAGAACTTTCGTGACTCCATATTGTATGGAAGAGAGCTAATTTGTCAAGAGGATGTTAGCAAAGCCTTGTTATCCAAGGATCTGCTCGAGAAGGATCAACTTTCTAAATCCACTAGTAATGGTGATAGCTTGCTCACCATAGAAAGATATGAAAAGGAATCACATCATTTAAAGTCTTTTGCTAGGTCAAAGCTTAGAGGAAAGGATGTTGCTTGCTTTATTGCAAAAAGAAGGGGCATTGGAAAGATGATTGCCAGCCCAAAATTGATAAATAAAGGATCTTCAAAAAAGCATGATCATGAGAAGCAGGAACAATAAGGTCAGAAAAGCATCATACGAGAAGATGATGAAGGCATCATCTTCTTGGTGTCTGAGGACTAGCATAGTATTTCATTTGAATAAATCATGGACTCTGACTGAACATTTCACATGACTCTTAATAGTATTTCTTCTATCGGGTTGAAGGTGAAGTTGTGTTGATGGAGAATGATTTCTCATGTCCTATAGTTATTAGCTCAATGAAATTTTAAATATATGGCACAATCACGACACTCTCTGAAGTCAGGCATGTCCCAAAATTGAAGAAAAATTTGATCTTCCTTAATACCATTCATGACAAGGGTTTGAGATACACTGGTGAAGGTGGAGCCATATAAGTTTCCAAAAGAGCACTTATGGTGATGAGAGGTCAGAAGACTAAAGGAATTCTCTATGCTTTGGAAGGTTCTATTGTTACAAGTTCAACAACTACATGTCGAGGATATTGATGTTACTAGATTATGACATTTAAGGTTAGGTCATATGAGTGAGAAAGATCTTAATATGTCAAGCAAATGAGATCAATTATGTGGTCAACACATTAACACTTTAGAGTTCTATGAACTGTGTATTTTGGGAAATTAAAAAATAGTCTCATTTATTAGTGTTTTCCATAAAAATAAAAAACTTGACTAGATCCACTTGATCTATGGGGACCATTGAGAGAACCATCTCCGTGGAGGTGTAAGATACATGTTGATATTTATTGATGATTACTCTATGAAGGTTTGACCATTTATTAAAGAAAAATTGATGTATTTGGAGTCTTCAAGTAGTGGAAGACCATGATTGAAAAATAGACTGGATGACAAATCAAGTACCTCAGGATAGATAATGGATTAGAGTTTTGCTTGTGATAGTTTAATAGTTTTTGTCATTTAGAAGACATCACTCACCACCACACATGTGCTATGACGCCACAATAAAATGATGTTATTAAGAGGTACAATCATACCATTCTCGGAAAGAACCCCTTGTATTTTTTTAGCCATTTTAGATAAGAGTTTTTGGTGCTTCTATTGCATGCTATCTAATCAACCATTCCCCTCATACTATTGACTTGAAGTGTCCAAAATAGGTATGGTTTAGTAGCCCTCTAATTATTCTAACTTGATTTTTTTTTTTTATACTTATGCTCATGCGGATGAAAAGTTAGATTCTAGATCAAAGAAGTATATATTCTTGGGATATGATATACTGAGAATGCGTAAAGGGTTATAGACTCTTGAGTCCTAAAATTTCAAAATCGTTGTAGCGAGATGTTGTGTTTGATGAAAAATCTCTACATTAACTAATGTCACGACCTTCTAGTCCTAATTGAGATGGATTAATTATGTTAAAGAGCACTCAAATTGAGGTGGAGCATTCCACTTCTACAACATCACCGGCAAGTATTGGGGAAGAAACTCCCTGCACCTTCTTATTCTTTGGTCGGGGATAGAGAGAAGAGTGATTTGTCCTCCTAAGTGATATTGTGAAGCGATTTGGTTCCATATGCATTGGGTTGTAGAGGAGACTTTTGTTGAGCCATGCTCATATGATGATGCAGATTATCCATCTGACTTTATAAAGTGGCTTATAGCTATGTAGGATGAGATATAGTCATTACATAAGAATCATACTTAGGAACTCACATGACTCCCAAAAGAAAAGAAGGCCATCTTGTGCAAGTGGGTGTTCAAGAAAAAGGATGGTGCATCAGAAAATGAAGAACTAAGGTTCAAAACTCGATTATTAGTGAAGGGATTCAGTCAAATTTCACATGTTGACTTCACTGATGTCTTCTCTCTAGTTGTGAAGCACACATCTATTCGTGTATTTCTTGAACTCATTATAACTCATGGTTTGGAGCTTGAGCAGTTACATGTAACATCTTTCTGCATGATCTGGTAGAAAAAGAAATCTGGATGATCTAGCTTGAGGCCTTTGTTGTGGGAAAAAAGAGAGGATTATGTCTATAGATTAAAGAATTAATTGTATAGGCTAAAGCAATCCCCGTGCTAGTGGTATAAGAGGTTTGATGAATTCATGATTAGTATTGGTTTTACTAGAAGCAGCTTTAATAGTTGTGTGTATTTGAGAAAGCAAATACATTATTTGTATATCTTTTGCTATATGTGGATGACATGCTGATTTCTACTAAGGAGAAATCTAAAGTCCAGAAACTAAAATATATTCTTAGATCTGAATTTGAAGTTAAAAAATTAGGTGCGACAAGAAAGATACTTGGGATGAAGATTTATTGATCGAGATCAGAAGGGCTTTTGCATCTTTCTTAATTAGCAAATGTTTAGAAGGTGTTGTAGAGGTATAAAATAAAAAATGCAAAAGATGTCTTCACTCCATTGGCTACACACTTTAGATTATCAACATAAATGTCTCAAACTATAGATGTTGAGAAGGAATACTTGGAGCATGTTCTAGATGCTAGTGTCATCAGCAGCTTAATGTATGCCATGGTATGCACTCGTCTAGACTTAGTTCAGGCAGTGAGCATTGTGAGTAGATACATGGTAAATCCAGGAAAGCAACATTGAGATTCTATTAAGTTGATTCTGAGATATCTCGCTATACCATAGATACATGCTTGACATTTGGCCTCAAATCATACGGGTTTGTAGACTTGATTATCTTTGGTGACTTATATAGAAGGTCTACTATGGGATTTGTATTCACTTTAGGGCAAGATTTGTATTCACTATGAGAGGTTGCTCAATCAATTGGAGGCCTTTTAGCAGTGGCTCTATTTACGAAGTAGAATATATGACCATTTCTGATGCTATCAAAGAAGCTATTTGGTTGAGAGGCTTATATGGAGATCTCAATGGAAGTCTATAAAGATGACTGTCTTTTTATGATAGTCAAAGTTCTATTTATCTAACCAAATATCAAATGTACCACGGAAACACATCGACATCCGTTTCACTTCATTTGAGATATCATCACCGTAATTTCTGAGAAAAAATCAACACATTGGAGAATCCCACCGACAGGTTGACAAAGCCTCTTTTAGTGACCAAGTTCAAGCATTGATTGGACTCGATCGGTGTTCGATGCAGATGAGCCCTAAGGGACTTTGGAGAGAGTGCAATTTAAAGCTTCGTATTTGTGATAATTTTAAGCCAAAGTGAAGATTTGTAAAATAATGCATTGAAATTTTCTACTGAAAATATTTGTTTTGAAATATATTTGTTGTTTAATATCTTTGTTGAATATATCCACTACTAACTATGTTTGCTACCAAATATAATTATTGTCAAATATATTTACTGTCAAATTCATCATTCTTCTAACTCTATAAATACCCTATATATGCCATGAGTTTGATAAGAGAAAAATAAGCAAGCAAGGGTTATGAGAGGTGAGAGATTTGGGAATGTTTGTATTATGAGCATTGCAAGGGATTTTATATTCGGCGTTATTGCCAACAACCTTCTTTTGATAGTGAAGTTTTTTTTTCGTTCCGGCTCTCTCGTGATTTTTTTTCGTTTGCAGTCCACATAAATCTTGTGTTCTTTTGTGTTTGTCATATCTATCTTGTTTGGCGAGGATAGTGTTTTCTTTAACACTATCTCATTGTAAAGTCTGAGAGCTTTGTCAAAATTTGTTGTTTTCTCTCAATCTCTCGAAATTCTATGAAGTTAGGTTTTTTTTTTTTTTTTTTTTATTTTATGAGAAGGCGGGAGTGAAATAATAAGGTGTTTCTTTAATTTATTTATTGAAATAATTTTTTTTTTCATTTCGCTTTTTTTTTTAAGAAATTGAAAAACAAAACAATCATATTTTAGGTCAAGGTGTATTTTTTGTGGTTCAAAATCATATTCAGCGCATCATACTTAATTCCAAAGAACACTAGAATACATAAAGCGATTCATAAATTTTTAACAAAACATAGTTCATTACTGAATATCTTCTATTAAAACTAATCGTAACTAAAACTTGATGAACCCTAGATCAGACCATGACTTATAATGATGAATGTGAAATTTGGAGGATTCTTCGTAGTGGAATGCCCATATGGAGAGATGAAAAGAGGACATGGATGCCACAACTCTTCTTCCACGCATTTGATTATGATCTTGTAGGCTCGATTCTTGACCGTGATTCATCTCGTTCTTCTTCTCCAGTCTTGTATGTCCCATGATTTATTCTCCACCAAGCCAAAAGCAGAGAAAGATTAATGAGTTATTTACAGCGTAGGAACACAACCCAACACAGAAAGAGAGAGAGAGAGAGAGATATCTACTCTAATATTTTACTAATAATAATATATGTCTTAATTAATTATTTCATTGTTTATATATATATATATATATATATATATATATATATATATATATATGTGTGTGTGTGTGTGTGTGTGTGTGTGTGTGTGTGTGTGTGTGTGTGTGTTATCTATGAGAGGTAAATGTAGATTGTTATGAGAAGGTAAAGATTTCTTTTAATTTCAGTGATTACAATAATGGCATACTATTATGGGCATCAATACAATCAAAATTTAAAATAGTTTGATTTGTAATGAATGTTTATAAAATATTTATATTTTTTATTTATTTAAATGAAGTTGAAATCTGCATAATGAGTTTAAAATAATAATTTAGTCAACAAAAAATTAAATTATTTTTATGTAGTCACCTCACTTCAACAATTTAAATGTTTAGTCAAATTTAAGTTGGAATTGAATCAAATTTTTTCATTACTCAACATAAAAGGTGCATTATATATTTTCAGATCTTGAGAGAAGGATGGGACAAGGACATCAACGCCACAAAGAACAGAGAGCTCTTAAGTCTTCTTCTGAAGGCCTTTGATTCTGGTCCGAGATTCGTCTCTGTATTTTATCTCCAGCTTTGCTATGCCCATTGCTTCTTCTTCTCCAAGATAGAACCAGATATAGTTGGAAGAGTTCTTCGTTGTAGCGATGAACACAAACCAGTGAAGGCGGAGAGAGAGAGAGAGAGAGAGAGAGGATTATTGAAGCCTATGATTACTGGCGGCCTACCTTCTGAGCACTCATTAACTGTTGTGGTATCAGTTCCTTTAAATTACAGTTTTAACCTTTTTTGTTTTTTAATCTTCCTGGAACCAGTAATCTCCTGTAAGTATAAAATCTTATAAATCTACTCCACTTTTTTACAGGTAAATGAACAAATTATTTCATATTCTTTTCATTAATCGATTATCTTATATTGTTATTTTTTGAATAGATTATGTTTAATAGATCATTTTTTTAATTTAAAATTTTGAATTACAATGAACTATTTGTATTTTATAATCAGTGGGCGAAGATTTCTTATATTATGCTTTTAACTTTTTTTTTCTAATAACCTTATTTGAAATCTGAGGTAAATATAAAATCTTATAATTCTGCTCAACTATTTTACAAGTAATTAATATATTTGTATTAATTAATTATTATTATTTGTTAATTAATTCTTTTATAATTTTATTTTATGAATACACTTAAAATGTTTGATTAAGTGTAAATATAATTTAAGTTAAATCAAACGTTAAACTTAAATTCGACATCTTTATAAATAAAAATGAGCAATGAACTCAGAAAGTACTTCTATACCATTTAATTTGAACTCCGTATACCATTTAATTTGAACTCCGTTTGTGTGATATATATATTGTTGGGTGTTTTCTGTATATATATATTATTGTGTGTCAGAAAACTTATAGCAATAGAATAAAGCATATCTTAGTTTGTATAGAAATCAGCAGATAGTTGAAAAGAGAATAAGACACTCTATAATTTTTATGTGAAAAAAATTCAAAAGAGGAAAAAATGAGGCTAGGGCTAGCTTCGATAAAATGTTCCACTATATGTCTATTTTGGAGTACAAAGTTTAAGTTTTCTAATAACGATTGAGTTGTATGTGAGAAAGCGACAACGGAAATCGAAATCGAATGCAGTATATAGCGGTAATTTGTTTATAGATCATTGAAAGTAGTCGGCGACAGTGAATGATGGCTATCGGTGATGATTTAGCGATTGTTGGGTGGTAGCAAGCGAGATGCGGTAATTGTTGTTAGTGGTAACAATAGTAAGCGATAATTGGCGGCCGTGGTCGTTAGCGGCGATCTGATGATAATCGGCCGGCGAATGCCAGCGATGTAATGGCAGCCAGTGTTGGCCGAGCGGCAACAGTGAAGCGTAGTGGCAGTGATCGGCAGCAGTGAATCGGAAGTCGCGATAAGTGATCCAGCGTGATATGCGATGGTCAGCGGCGACCAGCGGTGGTGGCAGCGGAGGATCAGCAGCGACCGTGGCGATGGTGGCAACCGGTGACCAACATGGATCCAGCGATGATGATCGTGGCGTGGTGACGATGATGATTAATTGGCGGTGGCCAGGTGTATGGTTAGCAATGACCGGTATGGCAGTGGTGATGACCGATGGTGGTGGTGGCCGCCGTCGGTGGCACAATTATGCTTGAGGTTCTTAAGCCTCGAGCTATATCTTCTCTTTAAGCCTCCTCTCATGTGAAGAATGAGAGAATTTATATATTATATGGGGTGACACTTCTATAAATACAAAATCTAAACCACTCCATCCATAGAAATGATTCTTCAATCATCTGATATATTTTAAGTATTTTAATGCCCAAATGAAGTCAGAATTAGGAGATCTTAGGCTAGTTAGATATGGCTCTTCAAGGCATTTCGATTTGTATAAACACTCTATATTTAGAGGACGATATTGTAAAGTTTTTAATTATATTTTAAAAGCTTGATCTGGTCAATCTTGACTCAGAATCAAATTGCTTTCAACATCAAGATTCAAGCTTCACTAGTGAATTTTTTAGTGTCAAATCAATAGTTTTAACTCTCATCCGAGGTTGTTTATCAAAGTATGATGTTAACCTATGTGGAAGAGTTTAACCATTTTGATTTTTTTTTGAGATATTTCTTAGAGTATTACCGATGACAAACAACCTCGGATAGGTCACTTTATACCTCACATTAACGTCGCATCGGTAATAATCAAATAAACTTGGAAGAATCAAGCATTTAACCTCTTCCAGTGTTAATATCTTATGATAAAATAATCTCGAGTTAAAACTATTGACTTCTTCCACATAGGTTAAATGTCACTAAGTAATACTCTGACAAATAACCTCGTATAGGTCATAACTATGTACAAACTCCACAGAGGTTAATGTTATCAAGTAACACTTTGACAAACAACTCCGGATGGGTCAAAAATTCTCAACGGATTCAATTCAACATCTTCCATACAGGTTAATGTCATCAAGTAATACTTTGACAAACAACCTCGAATGGGTCAAAAATCTTTAGAGATTGATTGACCTACGCCATAAGGTTAAAGTCATCAAGTAATACTTTGACAAATAAACTCGGATGGGTCAAAATCTTTTGGCGGATTCATTCAACCTCTTTTCCATATTCTTTATCAAGTAATACTTTGACAAATAACCTGGATGGGTCAAAAAATCTTGGCGGTTTGATTCGACCTCTTCCATACAAGTTAACGTCATAATACTTTGATAAACAACCTCGAGATGGGTCAAAATCCTTGGCGAATTGATTGATCTCTTTCATACAGTTAACATCAAGTAACTTTGACAAACAACCTTGGGATGGGTCAAAATTCTCAGCATTTAACCTCTTCCATACAGGTTAATGTCATCAAGTAATACTTTGACAAACAACCTCAGATGGGTCAAAAATCCTTAGTTGATTGATTGACCTCTTATCTGAGTTAATGATTAAGTAACACTTTGACAAACAACCTCGGATAGGTCAAAAATCCTTAGCGGATTTGATTCAACCTTTTCTATATAGGTTATTATCATCAAGTAATACTTTGGCAAACAACCTCAGATGGGTCAAAATCTTGGCGGATTGATTGACCTCTTCCATACAGTTAGCGTCATCATTAACACTTTGGAAAATAACCTGGGGCGGGTCAAAAATCCTGCATATTCAATTCAACCTCTTCCATACGAGGTTAATGTCGTAACACTTTGGCAAACAACCTGGATGGGTCAAAAATCTTTGGCGTCGATTGACCTCTTCCATACGGGTTGACGTCATCAGTAACACTTTGACAAACAACCTCGGATGGGTCAAAAATCTTCGGCATATTCGATTCAACCTCTTCCATACTATCAAGTAACACTTTGGCAAATAAACTTGGATGGGTCAAAATCCCGGCGGATTGATTGATCTCTTCCATACGGTTAATGTCATCAAGTAACACTTTGATAAACAACCTCGGATGGGTCAAAATACTGGAGTGGATTATCTACCTTCCATACAAGTCGAGTAACATCATGAAGAATAACACTAATTATACGCCATAATTTTTGAGTTTTCTAAAGAATAGTTCCTAATCAATGCTTCCCCATCACATTAGATTGTCAACTATTGAGTTTCAAGAAAATCATTTTTTTTATAAAATACGAGTTTTGATCACCTCCAAACCCCGTCGGTCTGACGAGGACAGTTGACACCTCTTTCGAGAAAAAATTGGAGCCTCGTCATATGAACTACGGGCCTTGATTGCCTCCAAACCCGGTCGGTCCGATGAGGACAGTTGGCCTCTTTGAGAAGGAAAATGCGATCGCTCCAAGGTCGGTCCTATAAGGACAGTTGGCACCTCTTTCAAGGGAAAACTGGAGCCTCGCCGTATGAACTACAGGCCTTGATTGCCTCCGAACCAGGTCGGTCTAATGAGGACAATTGATGCCTCTTTCGAAGAAAAACCGGAGCCTCGTCATATGAACTACGGGCATTGATCAACACAGTGCGTTTGACGATGACAATTGACGCCTCTTTCGAGGGAAAACTGGAGCATCGCCGTATGAACTACAGGCCTTGATCGCCTTCAAACCCGGTTGGTTCGACGAGGACAGTTGATGCCTCTTTTGAGAGAAAGTCGGAGCCTCGCCATATGAACTATGAGTTTTGATCGTCTCCAAACCCAGTCAGTCCGATGAGGACAGTTGATTCTTTAGACTTGTATGGACTCGGCTTTGATGCTCCAAGCGAATATATATATATATATATATATATATATATATATATATATATATATATATATATACATATATATATATATATATATATATATATATATACATATATATATATATATATATATATATATATACATATATATATATATATACATATATATATATATATATATATATATATATATACATATATATATATATATATATATATATAAATATATATATTGCATCACCAAAATTTCCTAAAATAAATCATTTTTTAATTCTTTAAAAGATATAAAATTTAATTTAATTTCATGATGCTGAAGTTGATTTTTATGATTTTTATTTTTATTAATAAAATTTAATTTAATTTCGCAAACTTCCTTTTTCTCCCTCATTATTTCCTCATAAGCATTTTTTTTGTGATAATAAATGTTATTTGTTATATTTTGTGATGCCTTCTAAAATTGGCAAGTAGGATAGTTTATGTCGCAAAAAAATTATAATAATAATAAAATAATAAATATTAAATCACATTTTCTTTAAACATTCAGTAACTTTGATTCATAGATATTTAATCATTTGATCAAAAACTATTTTACCTTAATCATATTTGAAATTCTCTTCATTAATTAACCATTTATTCCATGAATAAACAGTTTGATAAAAAAAATATATATCATTTTAATTTTATCAAATATTTAATTTTAATCTGAACTTATTTTGGCCGAACAATAAAATATACTAAATGCCATTAAAATTTATCAAATATTCATTTTTTCCAAAAAAAAAAATGTTAATCATATTGAAATAAACTAAACCTTTTTGGAAAATAAAAAATATAATTAATTACATTATAATAATCCATTTAAAAAATCGTCATTATGGGGCATAGTTGTAATTTTTTTAACTGTATAAGGTTTAAAATACAAACATGCCAGCAGTTAAATTTTATTTGTGTACAAATTTATTTTTTTTGGAATTTCATAATAACAGTATGATATTTTTGTAAGAAATTTTTACAATATTTTTAAAAATTCAGTTTATGCCACTGTGAACGAAAATTAGTAAAATTCCATCTTTATAAATATATTTTTTGTAATTTTTCATTATTATAAAATTTATTAGAGAAACGATTTTTTTGTTTAGATTATTTTTATTAATATTAGTTCACTGTATGCTGTTAATTATATTAATAAAATTTTCTAATAATAGAGGTTGTATATAATTTTAAATACCAAAGGAAAAGTCTGGAGTTTGTGTTGATACCATGATATTTGACCCGAAGAAGAAAGAAACCATGAAAATCACAGAATAGAAGATTCTTCTTCCTTCTTCCCTTATGTCTAACCCTAAAGCTTCTTATTTCCATCTCTTCCAACACATAGAGAAGAGATTCTTCTTCCTTCATTTCAACTTGCGCAACAAATTTTCTCAACTAACAAGCTTTTTTATCAACTTAAAGGAGGTAATTTAGTTTCAATAATCATTCAAATAATAAACAAACATTGATTCAAAGAAAAGAGTACACTTTTTTGGACTTAACATAAATTAATACAATGATTAATTATAACTAACATAGTAGACTCATCCATGGCTGACTGGCGGTGCCTCAAGCTCTCTAGTTATCTCACGGTATGGAATTATTTAACCATACAATTCTTATTTTTTCTTTGGGTGTGGGTGGGATGGAGGGGTATGTGCTAGACCCATACTCAAATGTAGGGGAGGCAAGCCACAAACCATGGGAGCCTTACCCTTGGAGACAGGATGATGGGTGCTAGCTCACACCGGGGCAATGTGGGCAACTCTAGGAATAACTGCCACTAGAATTGTAACTACCGTTACTGCCAGTACTAAAATCTCTGAAGGTTGTTATACTGCCACAACTTTCCTCTTCAATAAGGAGATCTCTACGGTAGAGTCTACCACGATGACTAATACGCGACCACCCTCTTCTGGCGATTGTTGTGAGGGAATGCCCTCATAGTAATCTTAAGCCCCTCAAATCCATGGCCAAACTGGATCAAATGGGTATGATCCAAATGAGAGAAATCAGCCTGATCTAAGGCTAGGTCCATGTTGTGAGGGAAGGTAAAGATAAATTTCTCTGATCTGCTTGACTAAAACTACAGCGACTAAAGAAATCTACAATCAAAAACAAACTTGCATCAGTTTTCTGTCTCAATAGATTTTGAATTTTTGATTTTTGAAAATTTGAACCCATATCTGACAACTTGGAAGTGTTAAGTGGAGTTCAAATGAATTTGAAAAGATTGATTGAAAGAAGCATTTTAGTATGAATCCAAACTTCAACAAATTTGAGTATGTTGAAATATGGATTCAAGATTTTGATAAGATGATTCAATAGGTTCATTGTCTTTTGATTTTGAATTTTTGTGATTTGGAATTTGGAGGACCCTTTCCTTTAACAAATTTGGGTATGTTAAAGTAAGGGTCAAATTGATTTTGTGTTGTTTGAATGTTTTGGAATTTTTTTTTACTTACTAGGCAAATTTAGGTATGCTAAGTAAAGTGAAAGTGATTATTTGTTTTTGAAAACTTTGTTTTATTTTGATTTTTGGAAAATTTTGGAATTCTTACTTAGCAAATTTAGGTATGCAAAGTGAAGAACCCAAGTGTATTTTGTTTGATTTTTTAAAATAGGATTCTTAGCAAATTTAGGTATGCTAAGAAAATCCTAAGTGTATCATTTGTTTGGAAAATTTTAATTTTTGAAGGGTTGGATCCTTTAGCAAATTTGGTATGCTAAGGGGATTCTAAGTGTTTTATTTTATTTTTAAAATGATTGAAAGTGGAGATTCAACTTTAGAAAATTTGGTATGCTAAAGATGAAGTCCCACTTGGTTTCATGAAATAGAAATTTCACTTAGCAAATTTGAGTAAGCTAAATGGAATTCCAAATGGTGTGCTAAAATTTTGATTTCATTTTTTTTTGATTTCTGAAAATGGAAACTTCTCAGAAAATTTGGTATGCTAAGGAAGAAGTTCAAAGGTGTCTTGAAATTTTATTTTGATTTTAAAAAAAGTAGCAAATTTGGTATGCTATGTGAAGTTCAAAACATGTTTTGAATTTTTGACTTGGAAACTTTACTTAACAAATTTAGGTATGTTAAATGAAGTTCAAAATATTGTTTGAAAATTTTTGAAATTTTCACTTTGGATTTGGAAACTTTACTTAACAAATTTAATTATGTTAAGTGAAGTTCCAAATGTGTTTGGAAAATTTTTGGATTATTGGATTCAAAACTTTACTTAAAAAATTTTGATATGTTAAATGAAGTTCCGAATGTGTTTAGAAAATTTTGAAATGTGATTGTTGATTTTGAATTTTTGAATTTGGGAACTTCACTTTGCAATTTGATTATGCTAAATTAAAATCAAATGTATGTTTAAAAATTTTGTTTGGATTTTATATTTGGAGACTTTACTTAACAAATTTGGGTATGTTAAATGAAGTTCCAAAATGTGTTTAGAATTTTGAAAATTTTGGATTTTGATTTTGGAAACCTTACTAGACAAATTTGTGCATGTTAAATGAAGTTCCAAAGTGTGTTTAGAATTTTGAAAAAAAATTGGATTTGATTTTGGAAACCTTACTTGACAACTTTCTATATATAAATGAAGCTCCAAATGTGTGTAGAATTTTGAAAATTTTTTGGATTTTGATTTTGGAAACCTTACTTAATAAATTTGTGAATGTTAAATGAAGTTCCAAAATGTGTTTAGAATTTTAAAACATTTTGGATTTTAATTTGGAAACCTTACTTAACAACTTTTGTATATTAAATGAAGTTCCAAAATCTATTTTGAATTTTAAAAATTTTTGGATTTTGATTTTGGAAACTTTACTTAAAAAATTTGTGTATGTTAAATGAAGTTCAAAATTTTTTTTAGATTTGAAAAAAAAAATTTGGATTTTGATTTTGGAAACCTTACTTAACAACTTTGTGTATGTTAAATGAAGTTCCAAAATGTGTTTAGAATTTTGAAAAAATTTTGGATTTTGATTTTGGATTTTGAAACTTTACTTAGCAAATTTGATTATGCTAAGTGAAATTCCAAATATGTGTTTGAAATTTTTTTTGAAATATGATTGTTGATTTTAATTTTGAAAGAGGAGGACCTCCATTCAACAAATTTTAAGTATGTAGAATGGAGATTGATTTTATTTTGAAATGTAAAATTTGTGTGATTGTTGATTTTTTGAAAGATAGAATTCCAACTTAAAATATATCAGAGATTTGTTTAAATAGGATTTCTAAATGATATTTTATTTTTTTTAGTTGGAATGAAATCTTCATTTAATAAATTTAAGTTTATTAAATGAAGATGTTAATCTTTTTGAAAATTTTGATTTTGTTTACAAATGAACTTTCCATTCAATAAGTGTGAATGTATTGAATAGAAGAGTTCATGTGTGCTTTTTGAAAAAGTTTTATAATTATGATTGTGAATTTTGAAAGGATGATGGTTTATTTTATTTTAAAAAATGATATCTTCATCAAAGTGAATTAAAAGAAGATACTCATTTATGCTTTAGAAAATGTAATTAGTTTTATTTTTAAAATCCTTACATGTAATAATTATGTGAGTTGTTAAATGAGGGTGAAGAAATTTTGTGGAAAATATTTTATTAAGTGCATTTTTTTGAAAAGGTGTTTTTGAAAAAAAAAGCTCTTTATGGAAGTTTTATTATTTTTTAGGATGAACATTTCCTTATCGAAGATGATAAGGAGGAAGTCTTAAAGAAGTTTCAATTATTTTATATCTTTTCATTTTACCCATTGGAGGAATCTAACAGATGTTTTAACACTAACAAAGAGTGCGATCCTAAAACCTAAAGATGTAGGCTAACTCACTCAAGAATGAAATGAGCTAAGTGCCGATGGAAGAAGGATAGTCTTGGATTCATACCAAAGTACAAACCCACTATCGATACTCAAAAACAACAACCATTTACCAAAGACGGAGAGAGGAACCATCCCCAACAGAGTCACCAAAAAAATTTGTGGAGAAAAATTCCCACACACTATTAGAATCGCCTTCAAATATGTTGGTGAAAGGAGAGGCGAAATTATATATATGTGGAAATTCATCTTGGTAAGACATCACACAAATTTACATATGTACTTATTCAGGTGGTCGGATACGTCATCAAAGAAATAGTGTACTATCTCGAAAGATAGAAGTCACTACCCTTTAATGGAACCAATCACCTCAATAAGGACTCTTAAGGATGCTCGATCTGCATATGTACTAGAGATTCTTCCCCTACTTTACATGGAAAAGTAAAGTAGAGCTTATTTTAAACTGAGTTTGTTAAGTTCCCTACAGGGGCAAGCCCTCATAGTTAATTACATCTTAAGGGACAGAATCCCATAAGAAAACTCTCGTTTAAGGTAAATGATCATTGTCTTTGAAGATTTCAATAGGAAGGACTATCAATCGATTGGTTTATTTTTGAAGATCAAGTGGGATTGATCAAAAGAGGAAGTTATTATTGAAACTAAAATGGGAATAAGTAGGAGATGCTCATGATGCTAGGAAACCTAGCGAGCATATCAAACTATCCTAAAATTGGGCTTTACATTTTGAAATTGATTTAGTTTGTTACTTGTATTTTCATTAGAAATTTTGGACTTAATATTCCTTAACACAAGATTAAGGAAATGCCTAAGAGGTGAAGAATTATGCTTGTCAGCTCACAGGGGAAAAGCAATCTCGAACCTAAATCTAGGGAACTCCGGAGGGGGGCAACCTAAATCTAAAAATCTAAAATATGGGAAAGTGGTTTGCCTACACAAAAGATGAAAAACCCTAGGGGTGAACTGTAACTCACTTATCCGAAATTTTCCGCGTAGATGCATGAAAGTAAGAAAGGCATAAGTGGAGTCTTGGCGTCATTGTTAACTTCGAGGTTGTGGTACAAGACTTACTTATGGCTACTTAAAGCCTAAAGTAACCTCGGGGTTGTCCAAACTAATATACCACTTTCCTTAAGTACATACATATAAAGGAAATGAAATGGAAAAAAGAATATGAAAAAGGCAGTTTAGTAGTTTCATTTTTTGTTTATACAATTTATTCATACAAGTGTAGGAAATCCTTCTTAGGTGATGGCATAGGGATGAATAAGGTATAGAATTAAGTGAGTGTTGGGTCCTTTTCAAATGGACCCTACATCTCTAACCCTTATTCAAAACTATGCTAACATAAGAAAGGAAGGAAATGCTACACTAAACATGACTTTATAACTCATCACATGCAAAGGTAATAATTAAGATATGAATAACACACTTTCAGATTTGATGTTTCATTTATAGGTTTTGATAATACTTTTAGATTTAGTAGGGATAATGGCCACTCATATTTTACTTTGAGCAACACATGCACATTTGACATAGTAAACAATTTCATTTTAAAACTTTGTAAACATGAAATCATGGATGCATAAATCACATGGAATGGAATTTAACATGTTGGGAAAGATATAAAACAATGTAATCATACAAACTCATTTTACTTAATTCCCAAAGTCATTCTTAAAGAATAAGAAAACTTAGAATAAATCAAAATGAATTTCAAAATAATTTTTTTTTGTTTGTTTGAAGTTTGATTTAATTTTGAAAAGATGAGATCGTTTGCTATTCCTAACCTATTCCCACATGTATTTTATATTTTTATATAACTATCACATAATTAAATCCATTTTAAGTGTTGATTAGGTTAAGGATTAAGTGGCTTAATTAACTTAACCCTTACACCACCTTAGAAAAATTAACTAAGTAATTATCAATGAGATGACATAAAACCCACAAGGTATGTAAATTTGCAATGCACCTAGTAATGAAAATGACTAATGTAATTTTAATCATAATTAAAAGTTAATTAAGCTAAGGGGTTTTAGCTTAACTACTTTTAAAACACCCTTCACACTCATGAAAGGGTTTTAATTTCCTTAATTAGACTTAGGTTATTGAACACTAAGAATCTACCAAGGTAGATTAATTAATTTATGGTGATTTTTAATTTTTGAAAATTGTTTAAAGGGATAATTAATGAATTAACCCTTAATTAAGAAGGGATTAAGGAAAGAAAAGGAGGTTTAGGGAATAGCCCAAGGTAAATACCCCAATGGACCTCGCCACTCAGAAAAAATCCACTACATGAAGAGGGTAATTATACCCTTAATCACATGAAGAGGGGGTGGTAGAGGCTCTAAAATGAACCCTAGAAGTTTGAGTGGTGGGACATCTCTTGGGGAATAATTAACTAATTATTTAATAAATGAAAATTCAGAGAAAAAGGAAAATCAAAATACATTGAAAACATTTTTAAAAATTTTAGATGGAATTATTTATCCATTGAATTTTTTCTCATATTTTTTTGATTTTTCTAGGTTGAGTTATGATTTTTTGAAGGTTAGAATTAATTAGAAATTAAGAATAATCCCTTTTAGCCTAAGTGGTCGAAAAATCACTAACCTCGCCAGAGATGATCACTGGAGCTTAGGATCGATGAGGTAGCTTCGTCTAAAGGAGATGAATCCCTGTTGAAGTTCCTAGTTCTTGAGATTGAGTGTAGAGCTCTATGGACCAACTCCTCTTCACTCCCCTTGCGGCTTTGATTGAATTGATATTCCCCTTGCCTCTAGAACTCAATTGAAAGGGTGGGCAGGCTCGAATTGATCCTCTGAGGATGAGTGTAGGAGGAATTTGGATGAGAATGAGTGTAGAAGATGTTTGCTCCTCAATGGACCTCCCATTTTACCTTTGCAAAATCAAAGAATGGGAATTCTCAATCTTCTTTAAGAACCTTTGGAAAGCTCTGTGAAGGTTTCTTAAGCTTCCTAGGTTCCAATCGATTAAGTGGCAATGAAAATTTCAATGGATTAGGGGGAGTATATCTCCCCCTATGGCAATCGGACAGCCGATAATGGGCTTGCTGTTTTGATCAATTGACCTCATAGGATGGGTTGTTTTAGTTGTTAGAGGTGTGCGCATGGTCAGTTTGGCCAGAAGAGTGGAAGGCTAACTCCCATGTGCATCCAATTAAGCTTTGGGGGGAGTTTGAAATTTCAATTTGGCCATGGGTGGTCAGGTTTGGTCCATGGGCCAAATGGGTTGTCCCAAACCCTTTGGGTTGGGTACACCACTCATCACTAAGTCCTCTTGAGGTTTTAGGAGAGCCTCAAGTGATTGTGATGAGTGCATGACCAAAATACCCATGTGCAAGGCCAAAATTTGTTCTATGGCCAAGGGCTATAATAATCATTTTACTACTTTCTTTAATTTGGATATGTTTGGTATGTTAAGAAAATAGTTTGGGCCATGTTTCAATGGATTTGGAACCCATTGGATATGGTTTAGCTAATGTTGACCCATTTAGGTCAAAATGGGTCAACTTGGGTAAAGTTGACCAATAGGTCAAATTGGGTCAAACCAAGGGTTGGGTCAAGTTCATATGACCATTTGAAATGTTTTGGTGCCTTTGGTTTGGTTCAATTTGGCATAGATTTGGTTTTGGCTCATATGACTCATTTAGGTCAAATGGGTGAAGTTGACCAATTTGTCCCATTTGACATATTTGGGATTAGGTCAAGGGTAGGTTTAGGTTTTGTTAGTCATATGAAGTAGATTGGTATCTTTGTTTCCAATCAATTTGAGTTATGTTCAATTTTGTCTCAACATGACCCCTTTAGGTCATGTTGGGTCAATCATTGGGCTAGGTTGGGTTTAGTTGGCTTGAGACTTTGGTCAAGTTTCACAAGTGATTTGGAATGGACTTGACCCATTGGTTTCAATCAATTTGGCTTAGATCAAGTTTTGACACATTTTTGTCCAAATTGGTCAACTTGTGTCAAGTGGACCAAATGGGTTAGGTTAGGCTCAAATGTTGCTTGGTCAGTTCAAACATCAAGTCATGTGAACTTGGATCAATGGTTTCAATCAATTTGGCCTATCTTGGATTTTGGCTATGTTAAATTTTATTTTAGGTTAAGTGTTGACTTGGTCAACCCTTAGGTTTGACTTGGTTTGACCTAATTTGGATTTGATCATCCATGATGATTGTTGATCATGATGAGGCGATATATGAGTTTGGTTCAATCCAATTTGGTTAGGATCAAAAGTTTGCTCATTAGGGTACTTTAAGTCATTTTGGGTCAAGAGTGAGCTAAGTGGGTCAAATGGCTTGTTCAAAGCTTGATTGAATTTGATTGATCTTTATAGGGGTTCATGATTGAAATATAAATCCATTTACAAGTGATTTGAAGTCAAATGGATTTTGATCCATTTAAAAATCTCCTATTCAAAGGATGAATAAGAAGGAGTTTTGGATTGATTTTTGATTTGGGTTTTGATTGAAGGATTGAGGTTTGGATTTAGATATGAGTTCATGATTGTAGGATTGATTGAACCATGAGAGAAAATCAAAAGTTTGGTTTGATTTGAATTGATTTTGGCTTGAAAGGCTTAGATTTGATTTTGAGTGGTTTGAGTTTGAGTTTTGAAATTACTTTTGATTGTTTGAATTTATATTTAATTTATATATGTGAATATAAATGATAATATGAATTGATCATGAGAAAATTTCAAGGATTTCGAAGAATTTAATCATGATTTGGGTTAAATCCATTAAAGGAAATTTTATGGGATTTAATGGAATTTTTTAATTTGAAATTTTTTTGAATTTTTTAGATTTGGTTGGTTTATATTTTATATTTATATATGAGAACATAAATGAGAATATAAATAGATTTTGAGAAAATCCCATGAATTTGAAGTGGTTTGATCAAAGTTTAGGTTAAATCCATTAATGAAAAATTAAGGGATTTAAGGGAATTTCAAGCATTTTAAATTTGGAATTTAATTTTTTTATTTGATTTGATTGATTTATATTTATATTTCATTTATATATGAATATAAATGAGGATATAAATGAGTTCTAAGAAAATCTAAGGATTTGAATAGGTTTGATCAAGTTTTAGAGTTGATTTTGGCTAAGTCCTTCAATGGAAAATTAAAGGGACTTAAGGAAATTTTCATACGATTTAGAATTTTGAATTTGATTTAATGGGTTTAAATTTATATTTCATTTATATATGGGAATATAAATGAGAATATAAATGGATCGTGAAAATCTCAAAGATTTGAGTAAGTTTAGATCATTTTAGCTAAGTCCTTAAGAAAGGGTTACATAGAAAATTTGAACTTAGGATTTTTTGATGGATTTTGAACATGGCTTTCAATCATGTATTTCAATCATGGATTTCAATCATGGAATTGAATCATGTAATTGATTTGAGAGTTTGAGAAAATCAAATATTGATTTCTGAGTTTGACTTGAAAAGAAGGAAGCGAGGAATGGTTTAAGCTAAATGGTAGGAGATTTTTCTAACAACCAAGGCATGACATATTCCTATGGATAACTCTTCTAAGTCTTCTAGGGCTAGGGGAGTGTCCACCTAATCACTAGATGTGTCTTAAGGCTAAGGAACTCTTAAAATCTAAGAGAAGTCCTATGTCTAAGATGGAGGTGTTGAGAGCTCATTCTAAAAATGAGGTCAACAATAATTTAATCTAATCATTGCTTTCTGTAGGGGATTGTGCTTAACTGTAATAAATAAAAATATAAATATTTTTGATGTGCAGGTACTTATACCATTAAGCATAATCTAATAGGCCATGTGAGCATAGTCACCCATGTGTGGGGTAATAAGTCCAATATACATGCTTGATTTGTTGTGTTTGTTTAGATAATCTTTATTTTTTCGCTAGCAAGATTTACTTTTCCTTTTCATGTATTTTTTTGCAATTAAGATTTTGGAATGATTGTTATGGGGATTAGGATGAGCCATTGGTCATAAGATCTCATCTTATGTACCATGTGAAACCTTTCCAACCATTCTAAAGAAGGAACCAAAGAAGAAAGAGAAAAAGAAGAAGAAAGAAGAAAAGAAGTATGAAGAAATGAAGCTTGAATACCCACACAACAATGAGTTCCTTGCTTAATTGTAGTTAATTCATTTATAATATGGGTTGTATAAGGGTAGAGCTCAGCTACCCAATTTGTTTTCGGGTTTGTACGGTGGTGCCCGACAACAAATGGTCTCTTATTCTTTTGCGTTAGCTTTATAAATTGATTAATGATTTGTTTAGCTTGTGCATTAAGATGACATCCTTTTTCTAGTTTCTTTCTTTCTTGATGTATGTCTTGGATGTGGATTAGGCTCTTAAGGAAAAATAAATCTTCTACCAAATTTAACAATTCAAAATTAAAAGTAAAAACTCAGAATCTCACCTAAAAAATATAAAAGGCTAAAATTAATGGATGAGTACTTCTTTTGTAAATCATGCACAAATCCGATTATTTTCACTCTTGATTGGAGGCTTTCACCTTTGCGGAGAAACTTGGCTTGACCTTTGAGAGAACCATGGTGGAAATACACCTCCTCCTCGCCTTCTTGCTAATTTTAGCCAATAATCTTACTATCACACAATAGGCATATCAATCCTATAAGCTTTGAGTCAAATGATTATCCAAAAATGAAAATAACATGTAATATGATTTGCATTAGATATAGGTCATTTTAGAGCATGCCCTTACATGATCTTGTCTCTTTAAGAAAGTGAGTTTAAGGACTTAGTCTCTTTAAATAAACAATGACACGCTATCTTACATAAAAACATATGACTTGCCTAAATGAATTTAAAATTATAGGAGGAGTTAGTTGGAGTCACTTCCCCGAGGTTAAGTCAAGCGGTCGGGTGGTTTGTCCTCTCGAGGCAAACCAAATACCCTTAGATTTAGGTCATGCTTTTGGCCCTTGCTAAAATATTCCTAGATTCAAGTTATGAGGTTAATTCTCCCTTCCATGGGCCATAAGCTTAAATCCTCACATCTTAGGCATTTCCATAATCTTGTGTTATGAAATCATAAGTTCTAAATTTCAAATAAAAATTCAACTCAAATAAATGATTCAATTTCAAAAATGTAAAGCCCAACCATAGGGTAGTTTGGGATGTTTACTAGGCTTCCTAGTATCTTAAGCATCCCCTACTTATCTTCATTTGGCTTCGATAAGAACTCCCTCCTATTGATCGATCTCACTTGATTTGCTATAAATATGTCCGATTGATAGTCCACCTATTAAAATCATTAGAGACAATCATTTATCTTGTCGAGAGTATTCTTGAGGGATCTCATTCACTTATGATGCAATTAACTATGAGCTTTCCCCTCAGGAAACTTAATGAACGATTTAAAATAAACCCTACTTTTACTTTAAAATGTAAAGTAAAGGAAGAATCTTTGGTATACATGCACTTGAGACCCTTGTCATAGAAGTCCTTGTTGGCGTGATTAAGTCCATTGTAGGGGTGGTGACTTCAATCTTTAGGGATAAACACCTCTCATCAAGTATTACTGCAGTCACCCTCAATAGAATATTTAGGGATCTCGTGGTGTCAAAATGCATAAGAGTATATTTTTTTCATCTTGTTTTACATAGCATAGATTGAAGATGAATACGTCTTGAAAAGATATAATATTTTCTATGGCCGTTATACCTTTGGAAGTTTAGCTCCCATCACTAAGGATAGCATTGGGTAGCAAGATCACTACAAAAGAGTAGAATGCAAAGTTGCGAGTTAGAAGAGCTCAAGGTTTGGAGAAGAGTCTCCCCTCACGAGCATGCGAGAACCTCTCAAGTTGTATAAGGCCAAAATGATTCAAGCTCACAGCAAGGCAGTCCTGCAGGTCTTTCCAAGTAGGAGAACTTTGGTCCTAAAGATGCATTATTGTTGCCCATCAAAGATGGGAGACAAAGTTTGAACCACTTGGAAAAGACCCACATGTCATAGATAAGGAGGCTACCGAGGAGGATCTTATCGACTCCCTAATGCTCAATTAATGGGCTCTATTTGAAGAAATATTACCCATAAAACATATTTTAAAATAATTATCAATAAAAGAATGAAAATTCCATTTCATCAAAATATTCTTCTTTTAGCATTATTTGCTTTCTTAATCCACCATGCGTATTTTAGGATGGGTGTAAAGTCCCCAATGACATCCTATTCCTTTTACAACACAAACACCACCAAACAATCTCAGGTTCTATTAGAATATGACAAAACCCAAGAAATCCTAGTTTGATTAGCAAAACTAAGTTAGCTATAAGAGAACCAGTGGCATCCTTTCTTAGTGGGAATCGTTTCTTGGCACCATTTCATAAAATCTTTAGCGTGTTTAGAATAAGTGTGAGAGAACCAAGCGATCATATTCCCTTCAACAAAAGAATGAAAACAAACACATATCTTTTGTCACGGTTATTTTGAGAAGCTTTGTGACACTCACTCATTAGTTGTTCAAGGTTGGTCTACATGCTACCTGTATGTTACCCTAGTAGTCACTTGTTTAGATTATGTAGGTGACTTTCTTTCTAACTTGACCATTGCAAACCAATGAGCTCCTTGTTAGATTGGTATCAGCATAGTAAGCTTCCTCATGTCAATTTTATTTAAGAAGATGTGAGTCCTCGAGCTTTCTTCTTAAACTAATCATCATGATCTAACTAAGTCGAATATATTTGCAGCTTAAGATAAGTCCCCCAGAGGATCCTTTCCTTCTGACTACCTTTGAGTCGATCTAAGTCCCAATAGTTGCCTAGTTTGGATGGCTATTAAAGACAAATAATCTTCCTTCCACTTATGAGGATGTGAGTCCAGAACTTTCTTCCTGATTGTTGCAAATAAACGATTTAAGTTGGTTGATGTTATTTATGCTCACTCACGATGGATACACCACTCTTGGTAGATGTGATTTCCCGCACTTTCTCCTTGAGTTGGCCACCGAATACCTATTTGTTATATGACTAGCCATGCCATCTTCTCCAGGGTTTTAGATTAAGCCCTTAGTGGCCCCTCTCCCTGCGAGCATTCTATTTGGATCACATCCTTTGCGACCCCATTTAGACACTACCTGGGTTACTCTTGGATTTATCAGTCCCCTTTCTAGTAGCCACCCCTGTGGTTGGAGAATTTGTTCGTGGATGTTGATTCTCCATTGGTTGAAATTTGAAAGGTCTGATATAATCTCCTTCTTAGTTTGATCTCTTGCAAACTAA
Organism: Cymbidium sinense; assembly: GCA_021442155.1. NCBI lineage: Eukaryota > Viridiplantae > Streptophyta > Magnoliopsida > Asparagales > Orchidaceae > Cymbidium > Cymbidium sinense. The sequence continues at coordinate 84,489,931 of CM038231.1, read as the reverse complement.
CAGGGTCCACAATAAATAAACAAATAAAATGAATTAATTAATACACTTATGGATTAGAATTCTAGCCTCCAAAGGGCCCCTTTTCCTAAGCAAGCATCCTATCTCTAAAGCAATGTCAGCAGAACTCCCTATATGAATTGCCTAACTACCTGAGTTGAGATAAATCCCTGGGTCGGTACTCACTCCGTAGTCACCCTTAGGTCAGGTTCAATCTGTTTTGCCATAAGCAGGTTACCCCGGCAGTCATTCTACTTTGGAAGATGTAAGACTATGACGTATTCTTCCTAGCATGACTATCACAAATCGATGGGCAGCCCTAGGTCGGGTTTGATTTATTGCCCAAAACAATCGATCACCCCAGTGATCTTTTGTAGTAGAAGATGTGAGTCCTCAAGCTTTCTTCCCTTGAGTAGATCATTGCAAACTGAAAGGTACTCCATTGGTCAGATAGTTCTCCCATCAGCCGGGATGCTACTCCCTTTGGTTCAATAAATATGAGATAGGTTTAGGCTAATAAAAGCTCCTTCTCAGTGTGATCCATCACAAATCAATAGAATCCATCAAAATAAACTAAGAAATGAAATTAATCTTTGACTATCTTTGAGCTGATTTAAGTCCCCCAGCGGCATTCACTCAATAGTCAGCCCTAGGTCGGGTTCGATTTGTTGCCCAAAGCAACTGATCACCCCAGTGGTTCCTTATTTTGGAAGATGTGAGTCCCTGGGCTTTTCTCCTAACTTGACCATTGCAGACTGAAAGGTAGCCCTCTGGTTGGATAGTCCTACCTTATGGTTGGTAGACTACCCCCTTTGGACTCGTAAACCTGTAGTAGTTCAAGCACACTGCGGTCCCTACTTAGTGTAGTCTATCACAAACCAATTGGATTCATCTAAAACAAAATTAAAACTTAAATTAATTTTTGACTATCTTTGAGCTGATTTGAGTCCCCTAGCGGCATTCACTCGATAGTCAGCCCTAGGTTGGGTTTAATCTGTTGCCTTGTCACTAGATCACCCCAGCAACTGGTCCCTACTTTGGAGGATGTAAGGATATTATGCTTTCTTCCTAGTACAGCTGCTGCACACCGAAAGGCATCCCTTTGGTTGGCTAGTCCTACTATGTGTTTAGTAGACTACCCATTTGGATTAGTAAATCTGAGTTAGGTCTAAGCCTCCGTGGCTACTACTCAGTGTGATCCATCGCAAACCAACAGGGCCCATCTCAAATCCAAAATCTAAAAATCTAAAATAAATTCAACCCTCCTCCCTCAATGAAGTGAAACAAACAAAATAAAATAATTAATTAATCCAAATCAAAATCTTTTGCAACTCCTTAGTGAGATGCAAGCCTTTCTAGTTCCCCAGCAAACTCAGAATTCTAATCCCTCAGCAGATTTCACAACCCCTTCCTTGTGGATGACTTGAACTAGCCTCCCCGAGTGGAGAGTTCACTTTTCTATCCCCAGTGGTGTCAAACAAACAAGTAAACAAATAATAAATTAAATCAAATTGATTTCTCTCTCCAATAAGACTCAATTCAAATCAAACTTCTCATCCCTTTGTGGATGATTCGAACATGTTTCCCTAGTGGAAAGTTCACATACTCTATCCCTAGTAGATTCCCCCTTCCCTCTCTTATGTCTTTGACAAAAGTAGAGTCACATTACACTAAGCTCTGGATTCCTTCTACACCTTGGGTTGGGAGTAGACCATTTCTTAGTGCTTGTGATCGCTCGTGTTGTTGATTATTTGTAACACAGGTGTTCTCACGCCACACCTAAGCCCTTTGTTGACCTAATCTTGGATGAGCTCTCAACCCCTCCATCTTAGACATAGGCTTCTCTCTTAGACTTTAAGAGTTCCTTAGTCTTAAGACACATTTAGTGATTAGACACTCAACCTAACCCTAGAAGCTTAGAAGAGTTAGCCATAGGAATAGGTTATGCCTTGTTAGAAGATTTGCCTACCTTATAACTTGAACCAAATCCTCACTTCCTTCTTCCAAGTAAAAACTCCAAACTCATATCAACTCCAACTCTAACTCTAACCTTGAATCAATTCAATGGATTTTATCAAATCATGAATGAATTTCAAATAATTGAAACCTATGATTGAAGCCCATGATTGGATTCCAAATTCAAAAAATCTTTCCTAAGTCATTTTGATTCCCTCTCATGGACTTAGTTCAAATCAAATTTAAATCAATTTAAATTCAAGGAATTTTCTCATAACCCATTTATATTCTCGTTTATATTCACAAATATAAATGAAATATAAATTCAGATATCCAAAAATCAATTCAAAATTCAAACTCAAATTCAACCAAAATTCAACCTAAGCCTTTCAAGTCAAAATCATGAACTTAAACAAATCAATTTTAAATTAAGCCAAACCCTTGATTTTTCTTCATGATTCAATCAATCTTACAATCATGAATCCAAATATAAACATAAACTTTAAACATCAAACCAAAAATAAATTCAAAACTCAAACTCAAATCAACCAAAATCAAATATAAGCCTTTCAAGCCAAAATCTTGAACTTAGCCAAATCAATTCAAATCAAGCCAAACCCTTGATTTTTCTTCATGATTCAATCAATCCTTCAATCATGAATCCAAATATAAATACAAACTTCAATCATCCATCCAAAACTCAATTCAAAATCAACCCAAATCAAACTCATGTTCACCCTTTTGAACTTGAAATTGTCAAATGAATCAAAATCCATTTGACTTCAAATCACTAGCAAATGGATTTATATTTCAATCATAATTCCATATGTGAGTTCAATCAAACTCAAATCAAGCTTTGACCAAGCCATTTGACCCACTTAGGCTTACTTGACCCAAAGTGACCTAAAATACCCTTATGAGCCAAATTCTAATCTTAACCAAATTTGATTGAACTAAGCCCACCTAAGCCTCACATCAACAGTCATCATAAGATGATCAATCACTCAAATTGTCAAACCAAGTCAAACCTAAGGGTTGACCAAGTCAACACTTAGCCAAAATAAAATCTAAACTAGCTAAAATCCACCATAGCCAAATTGATTGAAACCATTGATCAAAACTCATTCATGACCAATGTTTGAACTTCACCAGTCATCATTTGAGCCTAACCTAGCCCAATTAGACATGACCCAAGTTGACCCAACTTGACCTAAAAAGTCAAAATGTGTCAAAACTTGATCTAAGCCAAATTGATTGAAACCAATGGGTTAAGTTCATTCCAAAATGATCGTTGAACTTGACCAAAGCCTCAATTGGCTAACTAGACCTAACCTTGTCAAATTAACCTTGAACCCAACTTGACCTAAAGGGTCAAATTGAGCCAAATCCAAATATAAACCAAATTGATTGGAAAAAAGATACCAATCCATTTCAAATGATCAACCAAACATAAACCAACCCATGACCTAACCCAAATAGGTCAAATGGGTCAAATTGGTCAACTTGATCCGATTGACCTAAACAAAATTAAATGAACCAAAACTAAATCTAAATCAAATTGAACCAAACCAATAATGCTAAAGCATTTCAAATGGTCATATGAACTTGACTCAACCCTTGGTTTGATCCAATTTGACCAATTAGTCACATTGACCCAAGTTGACCCATTTTGACCTAATTAGGTCAACATGAGCCAAATCACATCAAACCAACTCTAAATTCAATGAAACTTGGCCCAACCCATTTTTCAATCATACCAAACATATTCAAATTGAAATCCAAGCCAAATGACCATGTTACCCCTAGGTCAAAGGGGACATTTTGGCCAAATTCACTTGGAATTTGGTCAAATCCTCTCCATGACCACTCGACACCCTCTTAGTGGACCAAGTGGACACTAGTGAGTGTGGTGCACCCATTTGGTTTGGGTCATCCTAACCCAATCCAAGGTCAAAATTGACCACCCCCATGGAAATAAGCATATGCGGATCATTCCTCCTCTCATTTTCCACATGTGCAACTTCTCCACTGCCCTTCTCAGGCCAAACCGACCGATGTGTAAATCCTAAACGGCCTAACAACCCATTGCATGAGGTCAATTGATCAAAAATGGCATCTCTAAGCTCGGTCATCCGATTGCTCTAGGGGGAGATATACTCCCCCTAATTTCTTTTGAATTCAACCCTCTCCAATTCGATTGAGCTTAGGGAACCTAGAGGAACCATTTCCAATTCTCCCCAAGCTTCCTAAAGTGAGTTCAAATTTCCCATTTCTCGATTTTCCTAGACTGAAAATAAGGGAGTCCCCCTCACTAATCCATCTCACTTAATACTCCAAACCAATCTAATTCACTTTGCAAGCTTCATTAGGGAACTCAATCAAGTTCACCCAAGCCTTCACATAAGTTCTTCAAGCAAGGGAGGAGTACTCTTGACCAAGGCCGAGCCCACTTGAAGGTGTACTTGGTCCATAGGAAGATCCATCCAATTTCAACACCTCAAAACTTCAACAAGGCTTTGTCTCCACTAGACGAAGCTACTTCAAGGGAATCGAGCGCCAGTGATAGCCTCCGGTGAGGTATGCCATTAAACCAAGCTTAAATTAACCATGGTGTGGTCCTTTATGAAGTGAAGTTTCACCCTAAGCAAAACTAGCCATTGGATGTGTTCCCCTTTACTCTTAGATGGTGTGGGTTGAATTTTTTTTCAATCCAAGCTCAATTGAGCTCGGATATTCCCGTAGAAGATGGACGGTGGCCATCTCCCATAGGAAAGATCAAAGATGGATCATGGGCCGTCCATCCATGCATTTTGGATGGGTGGCCATGATCAAGATACGTAGATCCATCATTTTAACCCTTAAGAACTGTGGGCTTGATCTCAGCCGTTTGATCCTTGATTAGACGGATGGGGAGAAAGCGAGTAGCACTGCCGTTGATGCGGTGCTATGATGTGACAACTTAAGTGGCCTCCCCCATCTCACCACATGGAAAGACGCCTCCACGCACCTGGATTAACCATTTAATTAGGCTATTTAATTAAGGAAAAATCATTACAACTTCAAATATTCATATCTAAGTGTAGAAAAATCAAAAAAATATGAAATAAATTGCATATGAAAGATAATTGAATGTAGAATATTAAAAAATTGATTTTGATAGATTTTTAATAGTGTTATTTTCTAAACTTAGGTTTTATTGAGAATATAATTAGGCTAATTACTCTCTGATTATTGCATTAATTAATCTCAAACTCCTCATGTGTATTTAGTGGGATAGATTTTGCCTCCTAATTTTCTTGGGATTCATTAATGATTTAATTTGGGTAATTACTGGATTCATTCCTAATTACTCTCATAAAATAATTAAGCCTAATTAAGTGTGTAATCAGTGGTTTAATCCCTTGATTGAGTTAATTAAGATTTGTTTAAATGAACAGAAGGTTTAGGGAATAATTTTGGGATATTTTTCTTAAACTATTCCTCAAACACCCTCTTTCTTCCTTAATCCAAATTTAATTAAGGATTAATCCACTAATTACCTACCTAATTAATTTGATAAAATTCTAAAATCTTCTAGAACTTAACTAATTCATCTTGAGTAGGTGCTTAGGTGTTCAATAACCTAAGTACATTAAGAAGATCAAAATCCAACTCACATGTGTAGGAAGGGTGATGAAATTACTTAAATTAAACCCTTTAGCTTAATTAGTCATTAATCATGAGCCAATTGCATTAGCCCCTTTCTTTCTTAGGTGCATTATTGATTTAAATTCCTTGTTTGGTTTTATGTCATCCATTAGCTCATAATTATTTGGTTAAGTATGCTAAGGTGGTGTAGGTAAGGGGTAATTAACACACTTAGTTCACACCTTAACCTAAAAAAAATATAAAGATCACCTAATGATCCTAAGAACAAACTAAATTAACTCACATATGGAGGCAATGGGATAGGACCAGCAAACATTCCTTCGCATTTTCTAAATCAAACATAAAGCAAATTCAAAATAAAAATCACATTAAAGAAACTTTGATTCACTTTGAACTTTCTTATTTCATAGGATTGTCTTTAGGAATTAATAAGGGTGAATGTATTTACATTGCTTTCATCACTTTATTTCTTTCGTAGCATGCTAAATGTGTATGTCATATGAAAATCATGCATCCATCCCTTTTAAAAATCAAAATTAAAAATGAAATATTTTCTTTATGTCGAATTGCATGTTTTGGCTAAAGTAAAAATATGAAAGGCTATTATCACTATTAAATTCAAAATTATTTTTAAGGTTTATAAATCAAACATTAAAATTGAAAGGTATGGTACTTATAATTATTTATAAGCTTGCATGTGAGAAATATAAAGATATGTGTTATGTGGCTTTAATTCTCCCTCTCTTTCTTAACATAGAATTGTATAACATTGGCAAAGTGTATAGTCCATTTGAAAAGGACATAACACTTGCTCAAATCCATTCTTATACACTCCTATGTCATGACTTAAGAAGGAATTTCACATCACACATATAAATTAAAAAACTAAACCAAAAATCAAATAAATATAAACTTTTTCATCTTTCTTTTTTCATTTGTTTCTTTTGTACATGCATATGCATTTAAGGAAAGTGGTATATTAGTCTAAACAATCCCGGTTGTGATGCTTTAAGTAGCCCTAAGTAGGTCTTGTACCTTACACTTCTAGTGCTAACAATGGCGTCGTACTCACTTATGCTTTTCATACATATACATGTGCATATGAAAAATGGACAAAAGAAATCCCATTTTTTTCTACTTAATGAAAAGCATGCATTATAAAGCATCTAAAATTTCTTAAGTAACTTAGCATTCATCATTAAGGTGTGCTAAACATTCTCATTTGTATGTATAGATATGTTTAGGATTCATCCATATGCATGTTATACTTGTTGGGAAAGAAATGAAGTGATGTGTGTTTTATGATTTTAGTTCACTTTACTTAATCTTAAAATATCTTTCTTTTTTAATAGGTTTGTTTAGGAAAAATCTAAACTTAGGATTAATTAAAACACATAACAAAACATTCACTAAAAAAAATCAAACATGAATCTACTTTAGAAATTACTTTGGGTAGGGAAGGAAAGAGAAGTTATCTTCTCTTTACCTTCTCTTTACAACTTAGTAATTAATTGTTGGTTCATTCAAACTTAAACAAATCACCAAATAAAAATCAACTAAATCAATTAAATAACTTCAATAAAACCACCCATCTAAGTTGAACATTTTCATACTTAGAAAACTTCAACCTTAAAGCCATAGCTAAGCATACCACACAAACCTTAAATGTTACACACATCTAAGTAACCATTTCTAGCTTTAGGTTAGGGTGGTGCATAGTTTGATGTTTGTTTTTATTTTGTGATATTTTATTTTAGTCTGGATGTTAGGGTGTATGTGTGCAGACTGAATGGTAGGATGATTTACTATAATCATGGTCTTCTATAAGGGATTGTGATTAAAGGGCCGTAATAAATAAAAATATAAATGCTTTTATCAGGTTATACCCTAAGAATAATCTAATGGGCAAGGTGGACTTGGCTACCCATGTGTAGGGTGCTAAGTCCAATATACATGCTTGAGATTTGTATAGTTTCTTTAGCTAATCTCTGTTTTATAGGTGTTAGTTAGATTTACTTTTTCTTTTCATGAATTTTGTAATTAGGATTTTGGAATGATTATTATGGGGGATTAGGATGAACATTGGTCATAAGATCTCATCTTATGTACCATGTGAAGCCTTTGGAGTAACTACATTCCAACCATCCAAAAGAAGGAACCAAAAGAAGAAAGAAGATAGAAGAAAGAAGAAAAGAAGATAAAAAGAAGAGAAAGAAGAAGTGAAGAATGAAGACCCTCATAACATGAATTCCTTGCTTAATTGTAATTAATTCATTTGTAATCCGGGTTGTATAAGGGTTGAGCTTGGCTACCCAATTTATTTTTTGGGTTTATGCAGTGGTGGCCGACCAAAAATGGCCTTTTATTCTTTTGCATTAGCTTTATAAATTATTGGTGTTTTATTTAGCTTGTGCATTAGAGATGACATCATTTTCCTAGTTTCTTCCTCACTTGATGTATGGCCTGGATGACGATTAGGATCTTAGAGAAAAATAAATCTTCTACCAAATTAATCAACTCAAATTTAAAAATAAATAACTCATAACCTCATTTAAAGCCTAAGTTAAAATCAAGATAAAAGAATTAGCAACTCCTTAGCTAGATGTGTACTTTCTTTTCTACCATCATGCATAAAAGCATATTATTTCACTCTTGATTGGAGGGTTTCCACCTTGCCGAGAACTTGGCTTGACCTATGAGAACCATGGTGGAAACACACCTCACCATCTTGTCGATTTTGGCCCATAATATAATTTCTCATTAGGCATAATGAATCATATAGCCTGAGTCAAATGATTGTCCAAAAATGAAAATAAAATATATGAAAATTTTGCATTAGATTTAAGTCATTAAAAGAATGCCCTTACATGATCTGGTCTCTTAGAGAGTGTGTTTAAGGATTTAGTCTCTTTCTAAATAAATAATAACCTTGCTATCTTGCATAAACATAAGACTTGCCTACATGAATTTAAAATTGTAGGAGGAGTTAGTTGGCGGCCACCCATAGGCAGTTGTAAGCTAATAGTCGAAAGTGTGGTTTATCCTCTCTTGTGGAGGTAAACCAAGTACCCATTTTCACCTTAGATTTAGGCCGTGCTTTTAGCCCTCGCCAAAGCTCCCTAGGTTTAAGTTTAAGAGGTTGCTACTTCCCTTTATGGGTCATAAGTATAAATCCTCACCTCTTAGGCAATTCTATGATCTTGTGTCATGGAATCATAAGCTCTATAATTCTAATAAAAATTCAACTCAAACACATTAATTCAATTTCAAAATTGTAAAGCCTAACCGTAGGGTAGTCTGGGGTGCTTATTAGGCTTCCTAGAATCTTAAGCATCCCCTACTTGTTTCATTTGTCTTTGATAAGAACTCCCTCTTCTTGATCAATCCCACTTGGCTTTATAAAATAAACCAATCGATTGAAAGTCCAACCTTTTCAAAATCTTTGGAGACAATGATCATTTATCTTAACAAAGAGTATTCCTAAGGAATCGTGTTCCTTAGGATGTAATTAACTATGGGGCTTGCCCTCAGAGAACTTAACAAGCCCAATTTTAAAATAAATCTTGCTTTACTTTTCCATGTAAAGTAGAGAAAGAATCTTTGGTACATTTCAATGACCCATAGTCCTTAGGAGTCCTTATTGAGGTGATAAGGTCCATTGTAGGGTGGTAACTTTTATCTTTCGAGATAGTACACCTCTCCTTAATGTCATACCCGATCACCCTAATAAGAACATATGTGGATCTGCGTGGCATCCCAACAAGACATATTTTATATATTTCTATTTTTATTTATCTTTCTTTTTCCTAAAAATAAAAGGGAGATTAGATGAAGGCAGAGATGTATAGAATAATTTTCACCACAGTCCTACTATGTGTTTGGTAAACTACCCCTTTGGATTGGTAAATTTGAGTTAGGCCTAGGCTTACACGGCCCCTACTCAGTGCGATCCATCACAAACTAACAGGGTCCATCTCAAAATCCAAAAATTAAAATTTGAAACAAACTCAACACTCCTCTCTCTGTGGAGTCAAACTAAACAAACCTAACAAATCCACTCAATCTCCCTCAGTGGAGTCAAATCAAAATAATCAAATCAAAAAAATAAAAAAAAAACTAAAAAAATCAAAATAAACTAAATAATCAATCAAACCATCTGCTCCTCCTTAGTGAGATGCAAACCTTTCTAGTTCTTTCAGCGGATCTTGAATTCTAGTCCCTCAGCAGATTTCACAACCTCTTCTCTAGTGGATGACTTGAACTTGCTCCCCTGGAGAGTTTACTTTTCTATCTCTAGTGGAGCACCAAATCCTAAATCAACAAATCAAATCAATTTATTTCTCCAGTGAGACTCAACTCAAATCAAACCTCTCCTCTTCTTGTGGATGACTTGAACCTATTTCACTAGTGGAAGGTTCACATACTCTATCCCTAGTGATTCTCTCCTTCACTCATATGTCTTGGACATGAGTAGAGTCACATTGAATTAAGCTCTTGATTCCTTCTACACCTTAGGTTGGGAGTAGATCATTTTTTTTAGTGCCTGTGATCGTTCGGTGTTGTTGATCATTTCGATCAACACCAATACATGTGTTGCACCTTGTTAGTCACACCACACCTATTGGGCGCCCTTTGTTGACCTCATTTTTAGGATGAGCTCTCAACCTCTCCATCTTAGACAAAGGATTCCTCTTAGATACTAAGAGTTTCCTTAGTCTTAAGAGACTTCTAGTGATTAGGTGAACACTCAACCTCTAGAGAGTTAGAAGAGTTGGCCATAGGAATAGGTCATTCCTGAAAATTTACCCAATAGCTTGAACCAAATTCTCACTTCCTTCCTTCAAGCCAAATTTCAAAACTCCAAATTCAAACCAACTTCAAACTCAAATCAATTTCAATTCAAAATCAAACTCAAATCAATTCCAACTTATTTAATCAACTCCAAATTCAAACCAACTTCAAACTTAAATCAATTTCAATTCCAAATCAAACTCAAATCAATCCAACTTAATTGATTTTTCACCCAAAACAAACTCAAATCAATTCCAACTTAATTGATATTCTCAAACCTTAAATCAATTCTAATGGATTTCCTCAAATCATGAATTAATTCTAAATGATTGAAACCCATGATTGAAATCCATGATTGAATTCTAAATCCTAAAAATCCTTCCTAAGTCACTTTGATTCTATCTTATGGACTTAGCCTAAATCAAATTCAAAATATTTTAACATAACCCATTTATATTCTCATTTATATTCACAAATATAAATAAAATATAAATTCAAATACCCAAAATCAATTCAAAACTCAAATCCAAATTCAACCAAAATTCAACCTAAGCCTTTCAAGTCAAATTCTTGAACGTTGTCAAATCAAACTCAAATCAAGTCAAACCCTTGATTTTCCTTCATGATTCAATCAATCCTTCAATCATGAAACCAAATATGAACATAAAACTTCAATCATCAAACTAAAACTAAATTCAAAAATCAAACCCAAATCAAACTCATGTTCACCCTTTGAACTTGAAATTGTCAAATGAATCAAAACCAATTTGACTTCAAATCTCTTGCAAATGGATTGATATTTCAATTATAAGTCCATATGTGAGTTTAGCCAAACTTGAATCAAGCATTGATCAAGCTAATTGACTCGCTTAGGCTCACTTAACCAAAAGTGACCTAAAGTACCTTTTGAAAATTCTAATCCAACCCAAATTGGATTGAACTAAGCCCATCTAAGCCTCACATTGTGAGCAACAATCATCATGAGATGATCAATCACTCAAATTAGGTCAAACCAAGTCAAACCTAAGGGTTGATCAAGTCAACATTTAGCCAAAATGAAATCTAAACTAGCCAAAATCCACCATAGGCCAAATTGATTGAAACCATTGATCAAAACCAATTTAGGATCATTATTTAAACTTAACCAAGTCATCATTTGAGCCTAACCTAGCCCAATTGGCCACTTGACCCAAGTTGACCCAACTTGATCTAAAAAGTTAAAATGTGTCAAATCTTGATCTAAGCCAAATTGATTGAAACCAACGGGCAAGTTCATACTAAATCATTTGTTGAACTTGACCAAAGCCTCAATTGGCCAACTAAACCCAACCTAGCCCAATTGACCATGAACCCAACTTGACCTAAAAGGTCAAATCAAGCCAAAATCAAACCAAAATAAAGTTGATTAAAACCAAAGCTTGCAATACATTTCAAATGATTAACCAAACCTAAACCAACCCATGACCTAACCCAATTAGGTCAAATGGGTCAAATTGGTCAACTTGACCCATTTGACCTAAATGAAATCAAATTGAACCAAACCAATGATACCAAAACATTTCAAATGGTCATATGAACTTGACCCAATCCTTAGTTTGACCCAATTTGACCCATTGGTCAACTTGACCCAAGTTGACCCATTTTGACCTAAATGGGTCAATATGAGCCAAATGACATCAAATCAACTCCAAATTCTTTGAAATTTGGCCCAACCCTTCAAAACTATTCTAAATATTCCTAAAGTGAAATCAAGGCCAAATGATTATTTTACCCCTAAGGGTAACCTATGGGGCCAATTCCACTGGAATTTGGTCATATCCTTTCATCACTTGCACCTCTTGTGGACCAAGTGGACACTAATGAGTGTGGTGCACATGACCCAATGGGTTTGGGTCATCCAAACCTAACCCTGCCAAACGACCCTCCACTTGGAATTTCTCCACATGGAATCCCTCCACACTCAAATGAGCACATGGGAACTTCACCACTCCACCTCTACCAAAATGAATTACATGGCATCCAAAATGGCCTAACCAACCCAATCAATCAAGTCAATTTGATCAAAATGGCAAAGCTAAGCTCTCACTGCTCGATTCTTGTGGGAGATATACTCCCCTCATTCCACTTCAATCCAAGTGACTTGATTCGATCAAGCCAGAGAGACCCAAGGCAAGCTCCCTAAGCCCTCTCTTGCAATTCCTAAGCTCTTCCCATTCTCCATTTCTCGGTTTCCTTAAAGATAAAAATAAGGGAGGCTAAGAAAAAATTCCAACTCATCCATCACTCAACCAAAAGCCAATTGCTCTTGCAAGCACCCTCAGAGAACCCAATCGAGTTCATCCAAAGCTTCTTCCAAGCTTTGAAGGCATGGGAGAAGGGAGCTAGACCAAAGCCGCAAGCCTAGGAGGAGGTGTTTTGCCAATTGGAAGATCTACTCAATCTCAAACCTTCAAACCTTCAATAGGGCTTTGTCTCCACTAGACGAAGCTACCTCAACAATTGGGAGCATCGGTGATAGCCTCCGGTAAGATACTATTTAAAACCGAGCTTGCATTGAATTTTCTTTAGTCCTTTTTGAAGGGAATTGTAATCCCAAGTGATTTCCATTATTAGATCTTCATCTCCTTGTATGTTGATGGTGTGGGTTCAATCTTAGCTCAATATGAGCTCAATCAAGCTTAGATAAAGCCATGAGGGTCAGATGATCACCGCCTCACAGGAAGCGGACGAAATCATGGACCGTCCATCCATGGATGGACGATCCTAATCCATGTTAGATCATCTAATGTATCCTATTAGAATCGTGGTTAAATCGTGATCGTTAGATCAAAGATCGGACGGCCCAAGGAGAAACCGTAGCGCCGACGGCTGATACGGTAGATGTGACAACTTAAGTGATGAATCCCATCGTACATGTAAAGCATGCACCGCCTCACCACGTGGCATCGATGGGATTAGTTATATAATTAGGGATTATTTAATTATCCTTAATCACTCAAACTTCAAATATACATAACTAATTGTAGAAAAATAAAACAAATACAAACTCAAATGCATTTTGAAGATAATTCAAAGGGTAATAATCTAAAATTAAGTTTAATGAATTTTGAACATTAAATTTTTTGTAATTTAGGTTTTATTAAGAATATAATTATGTTAATTACTCCATAATTACTTCAACAATTCCAAACTTCCTAGGGTTGATTAATGGGATGACACCTCCCATGATTTTTGTGAAATTTAGTGTTGGCTTAATTAGGGTAATTGCTTGATTCACTCTTAATTAATTAAATGATTAATTAACCTATTAAACATTGATAAATTCATTAATTAAGTTTGTCAATTACCTTAGAACAGTGAATGGACTTAGGGAATGAGATTAGGAGTTCTTTCCCAAATCTTTTCCCTTAAGTTTATTTTATTTGGATACAAATCTAATTAAGGTGCAAATTAACTAAATAGTTTAATCACTTTATTAAATGGCTTAATTAATCAAAATTTAAAAATTAAATCAATCAATTTAATCAATTCTTTCTTGGGTAGATACTTAGGTATTCAATAACCAAAGTAGCTTAAGAAAATCATATCTAACACATATGTGTGGGAAGGGTTATGAAAGTACTTAAATTAAACCCTTTAGCTTAATTAATCATTAATTGTGAGCCAAATGTATTAGGCCCCTTTCTTTCTTAGGTGCATTGTTGATTTAAATTCGTGAGTTTATGTCATACATTGGCTCATAATTATTTGGTTAAATGTGTTAAAGTGGTGTGTAAAGGGTAATTAATGGACTTAAAGTACACCTTAACCTAAACAAAATATAAAATCAATATAATGGTCCAAAACAAACTAAAATAACTCACACATGGGGAATGGGTTAGGACCAACAAACTCTTTTCACATTTCCTAAATTAAAATTCAAACTAAAACAAAACAAAAATCTCTTTAAACTAACTTTGATTCATTTTAAATAATCATATTACATAGGATTGTCTTTAGGAATTAATAAGGTGAATGGAATTACATACTTACATCACTTTATTTCTTTCCTATCATACTAAATGTGTATGTCAAATGAAAATCATTCATTCATATCTTTTAAAAAAACCAAATTAAAATGATATATTTCTTTCATGTCAAATTGCATGTTTTGGCTAAAGTAAGAATATGAATGGCTATTATCACCACTAAATCTAAAATTTTTTAAAACTTATAAATCAAACATTACAAATAAAAAGTATGCTCCTTATAATTATTTATGAGCTTGCATGTGAGTATAATATAAGATGTGCATTATGTGACTTTCCTTCTCTTCTATTTTGACATAGTTTTGAATAGGATTTGCAAAGTGTATAGTACATTTGAATAGAAGACAACACTTGTTTAAATCCATTCCTATTCATTCATATGTTATCATTTAATAAGGATCTTCACATTTACACATGTAAATTAAACAACCAACAAATCAAACAAACATAAACATTTTGCATGAATCTTTTTCCATTCATTTCTTTCTATACATGCACATGTATTTAAGAAAAGTGGTATATTAGTCTGGACATCCCGAGATTGCGAGGCTTTAAGTAGCCCTAAGTAGGTCATGTACCTCACACCCCTGGTGTAGAAAATAATGGCGTCATACTCACTTATTATGTCTTTCATACATATAAATGTGCATTTGAGTAATGGATAAAAGAATCTCTCTTTTCTACTTAACAAAAACTTGCATACATGAAACATTCCAAAATTTTCTTAAATAAACTCTCTTAGCATTCATTATTAAGGTGTGCTAATATTTCCATTTGCATGTATAGATATGCTTAAGATTCATCCATATGCATGTTACACATGTTAAAAGAAATAAAGTGTTGTGTGTTTTCGATAGTAATTCACAATTTAATCTTAAAATATCTTTCTTTTGAATAGGTTTGTTTAGGGAAAATATAAACTTAAGATTAATTAAAACACATAATAAAATATTCACTAAATAAAAATCAATAATGAATCTACCTTAGAAATTACTCAAGGTGGGGAGAAAAGAAAAGTTTTTTCTCTTTTCTCTCTCTTACAACACTTAATAATTAAGTGTTGGTTCATTCAAACCAAATCAAATCACAAATAAAATCAACCAAATCACTTAAATAAAACCACCCTCTAAGTTGAACATTTTCATACTTAGAAAAATCTAACCTTAAAGCTTAGTTAGACATGCCACACAAACCTTAAATGACACACACATTAGGCTAAGTCACCATTTCTAGACTTATATTAGGGTGATGCATGGTTTGATGTTTGCTTTGTTTTATGATGTGATATTTTAGTCAGGATGTTAGGGCATATGTGCAAAGACTGAATGGTAGGATGATCTTAGTCTAATCATTATCTTTTACGGGAGATTTTGCTTAAGGGGCACTGTAATAAAAATATAAAAAATGATATTGTTGTTCAGGTTGCTTATACCCCTAAGCATAATCCAAAATAGGCCAAGTGGACTTGGTTACCCATGTGTGAGGTGCTAAGTCCAATTTATTCACATACATGCTTGGGATTGTGTGGTTTGTTTAGCTAATCTCTATTTTACAGGTTTTAGTTAGATTTATTTTTTTTCTATTTTCATGTAATTTTATAATTAGGATTTGGAATGATTGTTATGGAGGATTAGAATGAACATTGATCATAAGATTATGTCTTATGTACCATGTGAAGCCTTTGGAGCAACCACACCAACCAATCAAAAGAAGAAAGAAGAATGAAGAATGAAGAAAGAAAAATGAAGAAGTGAAGAGTGAAGACATAACATGAATTCCTTCTTTATTGTAATTAATTCATTTGTAATTCAGGTTGTATAAGGGTAGAGCTCAACCAATTTGTTTTCGGGTTTGTAATGGTGGACCATAAATGGCCTCTTATTCTTTTTTACTAGCTTTATAAATTGTTTGATGTTTAGTTGTGCATTAAGATGGCATATTTTCTTAGTTTTTTCTTTTTTTTTGATGCATGGCCTAGATGACAATTAGGCTCTTAAAAAATAAATTTTTATCCAATTAATTAACTTAAAACTAAAATTAATAACTCATAACCTCACTTAAAGCTTAGGTTATAAAATAAGATAAAAGATTTAGCAATCTTTTAGGATGTTGTATGTTTTCACATCATACATAAAAGAATCTTATTTCACTCTTATTATGGAGGGTTTCCACCTTTGCCAAAGAATTTGGCTTGACCTTAGAGAGCGGAAATACACCTCTTTTCTTGCTGATTTTAGCTCATAATCTAATTTCTCATGTATTAGGCATATGAATCCTAATGCTTGTGTCAAATTGATTGTCCAAAATAAAAATAAAACATAATAAAATTTGCAATAGATTTAAGTCATTAATCATGCCCTACATGATTTAGTCTCTTGGGAGTGTATTTAAAGACTTAGTCTATTTCTAAATAAACAAATAGCTATCTTGCAAAAGATATGACTTGTCTACATGTATTTAAAATCATAGAGTTAGTTGGTGGCCACCCCAATCGATTATAAGTTCAATAGTCAGGTGGTTTATCCTCTCTTATGGAGGTAAACCAAACACCCATTTTTTCCTTAGATTTAGGTCGTAATTTTGGCCCTCCAAAGCTCCCTAGATTTAGGTTCAGAGGTCGCTACTTCCTGTGCTATAAGCATAAATCCTCACCTCTTAGGCATTTTCATGATCTTGTGTCATGAAATTGTAAGTCCTGATATCTGAAAAATTCAATTCAAACAAATAAATCCTCAATTTTAAAAATATAAAGCCTAACCATAGGGTAGTTTGGGATGCTTACTGGGCTTCCTTGTATCATAAGCATCCCCTACTTATCTTCCTTTAGGTTTGATAATAACTCCCTCCTCTTTATCTGTCCCACTTGATCTTCTAAAAATAAATTAATTGATTGATAGTTCTATCTTTGAAATCTTTGGAGACAACAATAATTTACCTTAATTGAGAGTATTCCAAAAGAATTTCACTCTTAGGATGTAATTAACTATGGGGGTTTGCCTCTATAGGGAACTTAACGAACCTGATTTAAAATAAACCTTGCTTTACTTCTCCATGTAAAGTAGGGAAAGAATCTCATTCAAAAAAACCCATAGTCCTGAGTCCTTATTAAGGTGATTAGGTCCATTTGTAGGATGGAGACTTCGCCTCTCGAGATAGTACATCATTCCTCAATGTCGTCACCCTAATAAGAACATCTATGGATCTACGTGGTATCCAACACAAGAAGTGTTTTAAAAATACTATTGGTTCTTCATTTATTTCTTTCCTCTTTCAAAAAGATTAGATGAAGAATTCAAAAATAATTTTCACCATAATGATTGCCAACCCAAAATTGAAAAATAAAGGATCTTCAAAAAAGCGTGATCATGAGAAGCAGGAATAATAAGGTCAGGAAAGCATTGTAGTAGAAGATGATGAAGGTGTCTGAGGACCAGCATAGTTCTTCATTTGAATAGATCATGGACTCTGACTGCACGTTTCACATAACTCTTAGAGTATTTCTTCACCTATTAGGTAGAGGTGAAGAGGTGTTGATGGAGAACCATTTCTCATGTCCTATAGTTGTTATTGGCTCAATGAAATTTTAAATATATTACTATCAAGACACTCTCTCAAGTCAAGCATTCACAAAATTTAAGAAAAATTTGATCTACCTACCATTGATGACAAGGGTTTGAGATACACAAGTGAAGGTGGAGCCATATAAGTTTCCAAAAGAGCACTTATGGTGATGAGAGGTCAAAAGACTAAAGGAAATCTCTATGCTTTGGAAGGTTCCTTTATTACAAGTTCAATAACTATTTCAACCTACATGTCAAAATTGATGTTACTATATTATGACATTTAAGGTTAAGTCATATGAGTGAGAAAGATCTTAATATGTTAATCAAATGAGATCTATTATGTGGTCAACACATTGACACTTTAGAGTTCGTGAACTGTATTTTGGGAAATTAAAAAATAGTCTAATTTATTTGTATAGTCCATAAAACTAAAGGACAACTTGACTAGATCCACTCGATCTATGGGGACCATCGAGATATCGAGTGGAGGTGTAAGATACATGTTGATATTTATTGATGATTACTCTATGAAGATTTGACCATTTAATAAAGAAAAATTGATGTATTTAGAGTCTTCAAGTAGTGGAAGACCATGAAAAAAATAGACGATGACAAATCAAGTACCTCGTGATAGATAATGGATTAGAGTTTTGCTCGATACTTTGCTAATTTTTTTCATTTAGAAGACATCACTCACAACCACACATGTGTTATGATGCCATGGTGTTATTAGAGGTACTACATACCATTTTGGAAAGAACCGTTGTATGTTTTTTTCACCATTTTAGACAAGAGTTTTGGGTTGAAGCTCGCTTCTATTGCATGCTATCTAATCAACCATTCACCCCATGCTACTATTGACTTGAAGTGTCTAAAAGAGGTATGGTTTAGTAGCCCTCCCTAATTATTCTAACTTGAAAATTTTGTTGTTTATGCTCATATCAGGGATGAAAAGTTAAATTCTATATCAAAGAATATGATATATAGAATGGCATAAAGGGTTATAGACTCTAGAGTCCTAAAGATTTCAAAATCTTTGTAAGCAAAGATGTTGTGTTTGATGAAAAATCTCTACTACATTAACTAATGTCACGACCTTCTAGTCCTAATTGAGATGGATTAATTATGTCAAAGAGCACTCAAATTGAGGTGGAGCATTCCACTCTACAACATCACCTTAAAAGTATTGGGGAAGAAACTCCTATTGTTGCACCTTCTTATTCTTTGGTCGTGGATAGAGAGAGAAGAGGATTTGTCCTC